>CAUYLG010020601.1:0-42053 GCA_963573385.1 Cacajao melanocephalus
CATTCTAGCCTGGGCAGTAGAACAAGAATCCTGTTCTTTCTCCCTCTTTTTCTTCCTCTTTCTTTCTCTCGTACATTCTTTTTTTTTCTTTCTTTCACTCTCACTTTCTTTTCTCTCTTTTCCTTTCTTTCAAAAAAAAAAAAAAAAAAAAATTTTCAGAGAGAAACTCAGTGCTGCCACTGGAGTTATTGCCTCTCCAGTGGAAACTCTAAAAATGTAGGTCCTTACTCTCCCTAGACCCGGATGCAAAAAGAAGTCCCTTCCTCTCTCAGCCCAAGGTCTTATTTCCCATCTCAGGATGGCTGGCCATAGGAACTGACCCTTTCTTCAGAAGACACCCCCATTCCAACCACACAATGGTCTTCATCCTCCAAGGTCTAGACAAGGCATTCAAAATATTTACAGAGTACTCCTAAAAGTCTGATTTCTTCACTACCCTAAGGGCTATGCCAAAATTAGTCTAACTCATGTTCAAAGTCCTTTCTCCAGCCTAAAATGAAGAGATCACGAAGGACCATACTTCCTTCTCAGTAAGCTTCTGTTCTGATCAACTATAAACAAACTTTTAGAAAAAGAAACCCAGGCTTCTCACAACCAAGTATGCTTCAGGTATCATTCAACCTAAATCCAATTTGAGAGAGCAGCAAGTTTCCTCTAACTCTACAAAGGCACCATCCTGTTAAACATCATCTCAGTTTTCATCACTAAACAGAACTCTGTGTATCTCAGCCTGTAGCTTCCACATTTAATACTGACAAAGATTACTAAGAGCTCACATGGCACCTGTGTGCAAATCAGAAAACAGTGCCTCCTCTCGGCAGGTGCTTTTGTGAAAATTAAAGTGGTCCCTTCTCTGTTTGCAAGGCTGGGCAAACAGAGCAAGGGCTGCTTCAATGTCACCATCATGCAGTGAGCAACCTGCACAGTCATCCATGACTGTACTTGGTTTTCTCGAGGAACACTGGACATTTTCTTCACATCTTTACATCTGGGCTTTATATCTAAAGGCCCATTCTGATGACTCCCATAAACAAAGTTGCCTGTAAAATGTTAAACTGATACCCACCCCTAAAAAAAACAAATGCTGAGATTTTTCAATAATTTGGACAACCTGAGTTGAATTCACAAGTTAGCCAACTGCCAACTGTGTGATGAGACAAATTCCCTACTCATCTGTAAAATGGGGGCATCAATACTGGTACTACCAAGATCTCAGGAATCCCAGCACTTTGAAAGGTCAAGGCGGGCAGATCATGAGGTCAAGAGATCAAGACCATCCTGGCCAACATGGTGAAACCCCATCTCTATCAAAAATACAAAAATTAGCCAGGCATGGTCGTGCGCATGGTGGTACTCGCCCAAGTCCAAGCTACCTGGGTGGCTAAGGCAGGAGAATAGCCTGAACTTGGGAGAAGAAGGTTGCAGTGAGCTGAGATGGTGCCACGGCACTCTAGCCTGGTGACAGAGCGAGACTCCATCTCAAAAAAAAAAAAAAAAAAAAAAAAAGGCATGCATGCTTAAAATGTCTAATTAGAAAATGCAAAATGACTTGGTAAACATAAAACGGTCTGTGGCTATTAAGCAGTAACCACATAAAAAGACAGAAACAGCAAATGGTATCACTGGTATTTCCACGGAAAGACATTTTTCTTATTCTTGCTGTTTTTGGCCACAGTATTCTCCCAGAAAAAATCTGAGAAGGGCCATAACTTGTCCCTGATTTTCCAAAAAGGTCATCCAAGCAATAACAGGTTTCCAATGTGGAAGATAATTAGCTCCCAAAGCCTTCCCATTCCACCTGATCAATTAGACTAAGTACTAAATACTCCCAAGCCTGAAGTGCATAAAATTGAATTGTATGTATGCTTTCTTGTTATAGAATGGTAATGTGCTGCTTTGAGAATCTGTCACACAAGCTGGGAGTAATCAAAAAATTTTTTTTTCCAAGTTACCTCCCTGCCTAGTGATAAGGCACCAGCTAGCTGGATGTGTTTGACTAGGATTTTTAATTTCTTGGGGGGAAAAAATCCCAACAACTGCAACATGGGTTTTTGTGTGGCTAATCAGTGTTGCTTTAAAGACTCCTGCGGAACGCCCAGATCACAACTGGGCTGTCTTAACGGTGCCTTCCACCACTGGCATCTGCAATCCAGAATCAGTGACTGTGCCGGGTGTGAGCACCAAATGTAAGGCCCATTTTTCTTTGTCAAAGGCTCCCCGTGATAGGAGGAGATGTCAGACATCAGGGCAGGATTTTTCTTAGCAACCCACCCAAGCATAGATGTGCCCCCCTCTCCTAGAAGACAAGTTATTAAAAAGATGTATTTTTGAAAGCAACCTTCTCTGCATGCAACATCAGTGTCAACAAATAAAGGGGAAGGGAAGGAAAGGCAAAGGAAGGGCTGTCCAGTGAGAGGAAGGAAAATGCCTCCCTGGGCACAGTTTAAGAAATGATCAATGCATGTGTCAAAGGCTGTGATAAGACACACTGAGCTTATCAAAAACGGAAGCTCCAATGACAGAGTTCACATGTGGCAAGAAGATAAGCAGCCGGGTTTTTACTCTCCTTCCTTTCTCTCCCCAAAGACCCTGTTTTAATTTCCCACTCTGCATGTTACATTTTCAGGCCCAACAGAGACCACCTAACCTCGTTCAATTCCTTTTCTGATCTCACTGTAAATGTCTCCAGGAGACTCAGATTCGCAGACGTTGACCTCAGTGATATTTGGGGAAACACTGTGCAAGTCCCTGTTGGAGATACGAAATGCAGCTGAAGGTTTCAGAAAACATTTAGCATCTCAAAAAGGAGTGTTAAGAACATTGAGCTGGAAATTAAAGATGCACGTGTATCTTGGCTTGATCATAAACACAATTTGAGATGTTGCATAAGTCACATCACTGACCCGAAATGGAGTCCCCTCTTCTGTAAAGTAGGGAGAGATGGACTGTGCTGTGCTATCACTAATATTTTCGTCTAGACTAATTCCACCTTCACGTCTGCCCTCTGGTAATAAGGCTGACAGGTCACAAACAACTGCAAACCAGCCTTCCCTCTTCCACTCTATTGATAAAGAGACTGTCTAAGCTCAGGCCACTGTACCAAATTACCATTGACTGGATGATTCAAACTTTATCATGGTTCTAGAGGCTGGGAAGTCCAAGATCAGGGAATCTACAAACGTGGTTCTTGCTGAGAGCTCTCTTGCTGGCTTGCACACCTTCTTACTGTATCTTTACAGGGCACAGAGAGGAATCTCTGGTATCTCTTCCTCTTCTTATGGGGACAACAATCCCATCCTGGGGGATTCATCCTCATGACTAATTACCTTCCAAATTACACATCCAATTACCACCCAAAAGCCCTACCTCCTAATGTCATACCACTGGGAGTTAAGGCTTTAACATACGAACCTCGGGTAGGGGGGAAAACAATCCAGACCATAATAGATACAAAAACTTCCTGCAAGATAACCATAATCTAGACATGAGAGCAGAAGCCATTGGTGATCCACCTCTCCCCACTCCAGCTCAGCAATTGCCACCACTACTGCCAGCTCCTTCTAGATCAAGGCTGTTGTTTCCCCTGTGGTCATCCCCAAGTCACAGAGATGTCCCTGGTCCCTTATCCTAACTTGAGTCTGTTCCATTTTTCCATGATCCACGATCAAAACCACTTTGCTTTTTTTTTACCCAAGCCTGAGATGAAAAGTATCCATGTCCAGAAATGGATTCCTTGCAACTTCCCCTCTCAAAGCTCCTTGGCATTCTGCCCTGATTCTTTGGAAATGGCTGCCTGACAATGAGCATGATCTTGATTGAAACCATGTGTAGGCTGAGATGGTAAGAGAACTGTGATTGATTCGAGATGTCTGCCAAGGATGCCATGCCAGACAGTGTGATGGCATACAGAGCCAAGCAGTGGCTCTCCAACACTGGTGTGTATCAGAACGAACTAGAGTGAGGATTTTTTAAAGTGACTACGATTATTTGATTCTTAGAGTCCCTCCAAATAAGCTGGACCAATTTTTGTGTCCAACAGCAGATTATGATGGTACCTCTTGAATCCTTTAGAAGTGATTATCAAGAGAGCAGGCTTCTTGTCCTGGGGTGTCCTTTATATGATTTTTTTTTTTGAGACAGGGTCTCACTCTGTCACCCAGGCTGGAGTTCAGTGACCTGATCATGACTCACTGCAGCCTCAATCTCTTGGGCTTAAGCAACCCTCTCACCTCAGCTTCCAGAGTAGCTGGGACTACAGGCACGCACTACTGCGTCTGGCTAATTTTTGTATTTTTTGTAGAGACAGGGGTCTCGCTATGTTGCCCAGGCTGGTCTTGAACTCCTGCTCCTAGGTTCAAACGATCTGCCTGCCTTGGCCTCCCAAAGTGCTGGGATTACAGGCATGAGCCGCCATGCCTGGCCATGATTTTTGTTTTTGTAAAAGTTAAAGATTTAAGGTATATGACAGCACATTTTGATGTACATCTCCATTGTGAAAGATGACTATAATCAAGCAAATTAACATCCATTTTCTCAGTTTCTTTTTTGTGGTGAGAGCACCTGAAATCTACTCCCTTAGCAAGCCTGCAGTACATGGTACAGTCTTATTAACTATAGTCCTCATGCTGTATGTTAGATCTCCAGACTTTTTATCCTCCATTATACCCTTTGACCAACATCTCCCATGTTCCCCGCCCTCTCCAGCTCCTAGCAGCCACTGTTCTACTTTCCACTTCTATGTATCAATTCTTTGATTCTGCATATTAAGTGAGATTATACAGTATTTTTCTTTCTGTGTCAGGGATAGCTCATCTACCATAATATCTTCTGGGTTATTTAAAGTGCAAATTCCCAGGCCTCACACAAGATATCCCGAATGAATAAACCTACAGTGGGCTAGGCATCTCACCATCAAAATGCCCTTATGTGGTTCTGGTGCCAACGTCTGAGTGGTGAAGATTTGGGAAGAACTTGACTCCCTTCCAATCTTAGTAACCTAGGATTCTTAGTGGTCCAGGAACCCCTGAACATAGGTCACTCAGATGTGTGCCTTGCCCACATACACCTCACCTTGCAACTTCAGTTGACATAGGCCTGACTTCCCATTGCTGGCATTTGCATCTCTCTGCAGAGGGGCTCTCTCAGCTACAGGACCTCCCTCTATTCATACAGAAGGCTGAACAGAAGTGCCAGTAAATTTACGTTGCCTAGCAATCCCATTACTGGGTATATACCCAAAGGATTATAAATCATGCTACTATAAAGACATTATGCACATGTATGTTTATTGCAGCACTATTTATAATAGCAAAGACTTGGAACCAACCCAAATGCCCATCAATGATAGACTGGAGAAAGAAAATGTGGCACATATACACCGTGGAATATTATGCAGCCATAAAAAAATAATGAGTTCATGTCCTTTAAAAGGGCATGAACGAAGCTGGAAGCCATCACTCTCAGTGAACTAACACAGAAACAGAAAACCAAGCACTGCCTGTTCTCATTCATAAGTTGGAACTGAACAATGAGTACACATGGACACAAGGAGGGGAACATCACATACCAGAACCTGTTGGGGGATGGGGGGTGAGGGGAGGGACAGCATTAGGACAAATACCTAATGCATGCCGGGCTTAAAAAGTCTAGACGATGGGTTGATAAATGCAGCAAACCACCATGGCACATGTATACCTATGTAACAAACCTGCGTGTTCTGCACATGTATCCCAGAACTTAAAGGAAAATAAATAAATAAATATATCTCTATCTATCTATCTATCTATCTATCTATCTATCTATCTATCTATCTATATCTCCCAGAAGCAGCACCCAACCAATGAAGTCCTGCAAAGACATACAGGATGCTTCCAGAGGTCTTCAGTGAGGCTAAACTACAGTTGCCCACAGCACTACTTGGCGACATCCTTTACTGGCTGCCTTCCCTTCCCTGTCTCACATTCTAATCCTTCTCCCTCTGGCAAAGTATGTCCTGGGATTACCACCCAGATATGCTCTCTGTTGTGTATCTGTCCTGAGATCTGCTTTGGAGGAAACCCACATTAAGGCTATGAGCTAAGAGTTGACTTCAGGCATAAACTTTATGAAAGAGCATAGCTATATCAATGTTCAAAGCATAATGGAAATGTTATCCTTAAATTCCCTTTCCTCAAAACATGCAGCTCTAATTCTTTTTCCCATCCTACTCCACATTCCATTCATAATGCGAATAACTCTGCCTATTTGTGGAGCAGTTTTAACTTTTCAAGGTACTTACACATTTAGATATCCCTTTGAATTTTACCAAAAATAATCTGCAAAATGTGAGAAGCAATATCATTACCCTCTTGATAAAGGAGATCAGCCCTTAAAACAGGAGCCCAGAAAAGTGAGTTAAATTCCACAAAGTCACTCACACACCATATTGGTCTCTGTTCTCTCATCGGCCCCACTGGCTCCACTGGCATCACTCTTAAGGGTGGCGTCATCTGTTGGGATCATTTAGTCCCAGGAATGGGTTAGAATCATTTACAAAGCCCACTATACCCCACCAGAATAGGGACCTACTATGAGAATGCTTTGTGATGACTGTCATTTTCTATTTCCACTCTTATACAAGTGATTACTCTAGAAAACAAGAAAACAGCTGTTCTGATACCATCCTTGCTAGGAAAGACAAACTGAGCTAGAAGTTTGCTGAGCTAGAGTCAGTCGATAACATTCAATTCTTTATCTCCTATTCATGGAGTCCCAACACTTCCAGGGGCGAGATGGAAGTGAATGGGACTTCTTTGATGCAGTAATTCAGAGAATGGGATAGTGTATTCACAGGTATAAATGTCAATGATAAAAACTAACAAACCTGAAGAAAAATGAGCCTTGTTTAAAACAAATAGAGTCAGAAGTTCTCAGACTTTAGCATAAATCACTGTATTACTTGGAGGGCTTGTTGAAACCCAGATTACTGGGCTCCACTTCAGTTTTTGATTCTAGTAGGTCTGGGTAGGGCTTGAAAATCTGCATTTTTTAAAAAGTTTCCAGGTGAGGCCAAAGATGCAGTCCCAGACTATACTCTGAGGTGTCATTGCCTTAAGATAGTACTTTCCAAATCTGATGTGCATACAAATAACCTGGACCTATAGTTATTATGCAGACTGTGATTCAAGAGGTCCAGACGGCCTTTCTGACAAGCCTACAGTGATGATGGTGGACCACAGAAAACAATGAGACTCCGAGCCAAGTGTCTCTCAAAGGGATGGTCAACTACCACCCTTGGAGTCACAGCAAGCTTATTAAAAATGCAGACTCCAGAATGAAGACTGGTTTTAGTCCATTCAGGTTATTAAAGCACCTTACCATACACTGGGTGTCTCATTAACATAAATGCATTGTTCACAGTTCTGCAGGCTGGGAAATCCAACATCAAGATGGTAGCAGATTCAGTGTCTGTCTAGAAGCCCCCTGGCTTATAGCTGCCTTCTGGCTATATCCTCGCATGGTAGAGGGAGCACTGCTCCCTGAGATCTCTTTTTTAAAGCCACTAATCTCATTCATAAGGGCTCTGCCCTCATGACCTAATCACCTCCCAAATGCCCCACCTCCTAACACCATCAGACTGGGGATGAAGTTTGAGCATTTAAATTTGAGGAGGAACATAAACCTTCAGTCTATAGAGAGACCTACTGAGAAGCTCTAGTCATGGACCCAGGAATCTTCTTTTTTTCTGAGACCCAGTCTTGCTCTGTCACCCAAGCTGGAGTGCAATGGCACCATCTCAGCTCACTACAACCTCCACCTCCCAGGTTCAAGCAATTCTCCTGCCTCAGCCTCTCAAGCAGCTGGGATTACAGGCACCCACCACCTGGCTAATTTTTGTATTTTTAGTAGAGAAGGGGTTTGGCCATGTTGGCCAGGCTGGTCTCAAACTCCTGACCTCAGGTGATCCAACCGCCTCGGCTTCCCAAAGTGCTGGGATTACAGGTGTGAGCCACCATGCCCGGATGGAATCTGTTTTTAACAGGCATCTTGGGTGATCCTAGGATTTGAACTCATGGCCCTATACAGTATTTCCCAGTCCTGACTGATCATAAGAATCGTCTGATGCATATGTTAAAATACAGATTCCTGGCCAGGTATGGTGGCTCACACCTGTAATCTCAACAATTTGGGAGGCCAAGGTGGGTGGATCACTTGAGGTCAGAAGCTCAAGACCAGCCTGGCCAACATGGTGAAACCCTGTCTCTACTAAAAATAAAAAATTTAACCAGGCCTAGTATCACCTCCCTGTAGTCCCAGCTACTCAGGAGGCTAAGGCATGAGAATTGCTTGAACCCAGGAGGCAGAGGTTCCCATGAGCCAAGATCATGCCACTGCACTCCAGCCTGCGTGACAGAGTGGGACTCCATCTAAAAAAATAAAATAAAGATTCCTAAACCTCAGGCTACACTTTCTAAATTGGAATATTTCAGAAAGAAGACTGGGATTCTGGACTATGTTAATCTTCCAGATGAGAAAAACTGGGAAATGGTCTGAGTGTTTGTACTCACCTGCTTTTCAGTGTCTGGGTACCACAATCTTCCCTTTTAACTTTCATGGGATCCACCCAACTTAGATGTCAATATGTAACACCACATAAAGGAGTTCTCTAACTTGGAAATTCTGACACAGAGTTCAATTCAGAATGGTAGGACTCATGCTATAAACACATTTGCCACACAGACTTATGGACGATACAGTATCAAGACTGCACGGTGGGTTACCACATCAGTGCCAAGTTTTGTCTCTCTGCAAGCAGGGCCATTTCAGGGGCTTGCCTTAAGCCCTGGCTCTCTTAAGTTTGCACCAAAGATGGGATTCTTTGAGTGCCTTGAACTCAAGTAAGTTGCAGAAACCCTCTAAAAAGGGGGGTGGGGGGGAGGAAGAGAGGGAGGGAAAGAGGGAAAGAAAGAAGGAGCAAGAGCACGCCAGTAACCCTATTTAGCTTTGCGGTGACAGTCTTCATGCTGGAGACTAGCTGGGATTTTTAGCTGAACCAGAGTGAGTTGGGCCATCATCAGTTGGACATCCTTGAGGACATCAAGTCAGTTCCCCTCACCCTTCAAATAGAGAAAGAGAGAGGGAGGAAAGAAAGGAGGAAGGGGAAGGGAGGTGGGAGGCAGAAAGAGGTAATTGTACCCTCATTACAAGATGGCATTTGGAGTAATGTGGAAATTCAAAACAAATGTTGAACAACTTGCAAATTGCATTTTCCTGGGACTTTCTTGTTTGTTTGCTTTAATTGAAAGCTGTGTGTTTCAATGGGCTCACGTGGCATGCCGTGTTCAGTTATTCCAAAGGACTTGGGCTGCATGATGCTGTTTCTTGTCAGTTGCAGAACACATTTTATGTTTCAGGAACTAGAGTACAATCACTTTTTAACTATCATATAGCACCGAAATGGCTTCGGCACTCAGGTACAATGGCACTTCCTGAGTGATTGGGAGGGTCGTGCCTGGGTCAAAGATGCAGAGGGGCCATGAAAGGCAGATGGCTTCCTGTGTCACCACCTGGGGAAAAAAGTCAGAAAATTGAACTGAGAAAACCAGCTTCAGGGAAACAGAACACAACACTGAGGAATCCTCTGACCCTATAGTCAGAAAAGCAGGAAAAAAAGCCTAAGAATGTGACTGGAGCACTGGAGGAATTGAGGCAAGAGACACACATGAAACCCCTTACATTATTTCCAGACAGACTGCAACCACCCCATCATCTTTTGTTCTTGAAACTGGAAGCTTGGACCAGAGCATCCCCCAAATGGGAAAAGTTATGAGATTATTGAACCCAAATATTATTTTTACCTTGCCCCAGGTAAAACAATTTTTTTTTTTTTTGTGACGGAGTCTTGCTCTGTCACCAGGCTGGAGTACAGTGGTGCGATCTCAGCTCACTGCAACCTCCACCTCCTGGCTTCAAGCAATTCTTGTGCCTCACCCTCCCGGGTAGCTGGGATTATAGGCACATGCCACCACACCTGGCTAATTTTTGTATTTTTAGAAGAGATGGGGTTTCACCTTGTTGGCCAGGCTGGTCTTGAACTCCAGACCTCGTGATCCGCCCACCTTGGCCTCCCAAAGTGCTGGGATTACAGGCGTGAGCCACCACTCACAGCCTAAACAATTTTTTAAAAACCAAACCACACACAAGATTTCCTTATCATGATAAGAACTGATGCAGAAATTGCTATATGATGGACACCGGACCTATAATCTGATTTACTCCTTGTAACCACCATACAATGTAGGCATTATTATTTATGTTATTGTTTCCATTTTACAAAGAAAAAAAAAAACTTGAAGCTAAAATAGTTTATCCAAAGCAACACAAGTCGTAAGAGGCAAAGCAGAGATTAAACCCTGGGCTGCATGAAGCCAGAGCTGGGCTTTATGTAGGTATGCATTTACTTATTTTTGATAGAGACTTTGTAGCTCAGGCTGGAGTGTAGTGGCACAATCACAATTCACTGCAGTCTCTAACTCCTGGGCTCAAGCCATCCTCCTACCTCAGCCTCCTGAGTAGCTGGGACCACAGACACAAGCCACCAAGCCGGGCTCATTTTTCACTTTTTATAGAGATGAGGCCCCTTGCTTTGTTGCCCAGGCTGGTCTTGAACTCTTGATCTCAAGGGATCCTCCCACCTTTTAACTACTGCTCTAAATTCCCTTCAGTAATAAGATGCGATCAGAAACAGGAACCCCCATACGTTGCTGTTTATAAATGTAAAATAGTACACCACTTCAGAAAAATAGTTCAGCAGTTTCTTAAAATGTTAAACATAAATTTCCCATATGTATAAAGGACCCAGAAATATCAGTCCTAGGTACCTACCCAAGATAAATGAAAACATATGCCTATAAAAAACTTCTAGGCTAGTGTTCATGCAGCATTAATCACAATAACCCCAAACTGCAAACAACCCAAATGTCCATCAACTGGTGAGTAAATTAACAAAAGAGGTTAAAAAGGATAAACAGGCCGGGCACGGTGGCTCACGCCTGTAATCCCAGCACTTCGAGAGGCCAAGACGGAGGGATCACAAGGTCAGGAGATCGAGACCACTCTGGCTAACACTGTGAAACCCCATCTCTACTAAAAATACAAAAAATTAGCCAGGCATGGTGTTGTGTGCCAGTAGTCCCAGCTACTTGGGAGGCTGAGGCAGGAGAATCCTTTGAACCCAGGAGGCAGAGGTTGCAGTGAGCCAAGATTGTGCCACTGCACTCCAGCCTGGGTAACAGAGCAAAACTCTGTCTCAAAAACAAACAAACAAAAACAAAAAAACTATACAGTGGGATACAATTCAGCAAAATCAAAGAACGGAACACTGAAATGTGCTGTAACACACACAAACCTCAAAAACATGCTAAGTGAAATACATCCAGTGCCAGAGACCACATGTTATACGATTTCATGGTATCAGAAAAACAAAAATCTATCAGAGAACAGATGAGTAGTTTTGGGGATGAGAAACACAAGAACTACAAAGAAGCACAAGAGATCATTTTAGGGTGATAAAACTGTTCTTAAGTTGGGCTGTGGTGATAGTTGCACAACTCTGTACATTTACTAAAATTCATTAAATTGTTCACTCAAATGAGTGAACGTTATGATATGTAAATTATACCTCAACAGGGCTTTTTAAAAAATAAAAATGTAAACTCTAAAAATCTGAAAAGAAAATAATTAGAAATGAGATGGGTGCCTTCGGTGGCTCACCCCTGTAATCTCAGCACTTGGGGAGACCGAGGCGGGTAGATCACGAGGTCAGGAGTTCCAGACCAGCCTGGTCAACATGGTGAAACCCTGTCTCTACTAAAAATACAAAAATTAGCTGGGTATGGTGGTGCATGCCTGCAATCCCAGCTATTTGAGAGGCTGAGGTAGGAGAACTGCTTGAACCTGGGAGGCAGAGATTGCAGTGAGCCGAGAGTGCGCCACTGAACTCCAGCCTGGGCTATGGGCAGGAGGGACGGGCGAAGAAATGACCATTGTACTTGCTGAACACATGATCATCACAGTGTCATTTAGTCTTTGCAAAACAGCCTCCCCTCTCCCTTCTCAAGTGCTACGATGTCACTTCAGGCACAGGAACTTTCATGCTTTTGACACAGGGTCTGACATGCAGGAGCCACTCAGTAAATACTAGCTGCATAGAGCAAGATGGGTGAGAGGCAGACATGGATTCAAATCTTGACTTAGTTATCATTGTAGAATCATCAGTTTTTATTTATAGGACTGAAATATACTGCAATGAATAATAATAACACCTGTGGCAGACATTGCTGTTTGGCTGTTTCAACTCCCCTTTCTCTCTTCAACAGCAACTGGGAAAAGTTACTTTCTCAGAGCCTCTTGCAGCCAGGTGTGGCTAATTACCTTTTAAGTGACTGTGTGTGTGGTTGTTGGTGGGGGTAGGGGGGTAGGAGAGTAATTCTGGAAAACCTTTTTACTCTCCTGATAAAAGGAACAGTGCCGCTGATGCCCTTTCTGCTTCCTTCTTCCTGACTTGAATGTAGATGTGATTTAAGGAATGCAGCAGCCATTTTGTGGCCATGTTGAAAATATCACAAAAGAAGTTCTGGCCTGTCATTGCTTTGGTTTATATCTCTTTCCTCTTGGATCTCCCAAACCATACCTAAGTTCCATTATTATGTGACTGGAAAAGTGAGGGGCACCTCTGGACAGGCCCTACTTTAGCCTCGGTTCTAAATATGCTCTTAGACCTTCTTTTCTCTCATGGATTCATTGAAAAATCCCAAAGCAGCAGTCCCAATGGGATATAAATGGGTCTAATTTCAGAAAAGACAAGCCCATTTCTCTTCTCCCCAGCAATTTCACAATACTATGGTAATAACCAATAATGAGAGTAGGTAATTAATACATATCCACCATGATCAATGTCTCTCACCATATTCCCATTCCTCCATCCATGATCTTTGTGGAAGAGGAAAATTTCACTATGAAATATTCCAGAAACAAGCAATGGTCCTTCCAGTAGCTGCCTCAACATCAATTCCTTCAGTTCTTTCAGAACAACAAACCAGAACACCAAGCAATCACCAAAAGCATGAAAAGTCTCCTGCTTTGCTCTGCAGTGGGACATCCATTGTTCTGACCTCCAGCAGATTTGAGTTAAACTGACAGGTACCTGGAAGAATAATGAAGGAGAAGCTCCCAGAATCTGATGGTAATTTCCAGCTGGTGATCAGGTAGAATCAAATTCATGGTGCAGTAGGATACACTCCTAGAAGACAGCCCAGATTAAAGAATGGGAAATGGGGCTGGGCACGGTGACTCACACCTGTAATCTCAACACTTTGGGAGGCCAAGGTGGGTGGGTCATGAGGTCAGGAGTTCGAGACCAGCCTGGCCAACATGGTGAAACTTTGTCTCTACTAAAAATACAAAAATTAGCTAGGTGTGTTGATGCATGCCTAAAATTCCAACTACTTGGGAGGCTGAGAAGCTGAGGCAGGAGAACTGCTTGAACCCAGGAGGTGGACGTTGCACTGAGCCAAGATTGTGCCACTGCACTCCAGCACTCCAGCGTGGACAACCAAGTAAGACTCCATCTCCAAAAAAAAAAAAAAAAAAAACAAGAAGGAGGAGGAGGATTGGGAGAATGTGGTGAGCAGAGTAGCTTCTGACACAGCCCCCCAGGGATCCCCACCTCCTGGTAGTTTTGCCCTTGTGAAATCCTCTCCTCTTGCATGTGGGCCAGACCAAGTGACTCACTTCTAACAAACAGAATATGGCAAAACAGATGTCATTTCTGGTGTTAGGTGTCTTAGTCCACGTAGACTTCTGTAGCAGAATGCCAGAGACTGGGTAGCTTATAAACAACAAAAACAGTTGTTTCTCACTCACAGTTCTGGATGCTGGAAAGTCCAAGATCAAGCTGAATGGGCAGATTCAGCCTCTGATAAGGGCTCATTTCCTGGTTCACAAATGGGCATCTGTCTTTTCACTGTATCCTCAGGAGACAAAAGAGGTTAGTGAGTTCTCTGGGATCCATTTTAAAAGGGCAGTAATCCCATTCATGAGGGCCCTGTCCTCATGACCTAATCACCTCCCAAAGGCCCTATCTCCTAATACCATCATCTTGGGCATTACAGTTTGAACATAGGAATTTCAAGGGGCCATAAACATTCAGTCTATGGCATTGGGTTACCAAAGACTGATTTCCATCCTGCTATTACTCTGTCTCCGGCTCTGCTCACACGTTTGCTCTCTGATGGTGAGAGCCACACTGCAAGGAGTTGAGGGAAGCCTCTGGCTAACAGCCACCAGGAAATGGAGGCACTCATGCTGACACCTCAAGAACCAAATCCTACCAAAAAGCACAGTGGACTTGAGAGCAGATATTGTCCTAGTTGAACCTTAAGATGACTAAGGCCCCAATGACACCTTAATGAAGCCAGTGAAAGACCCTCAAGCACAGGACCCAGCCAAGCTATTCCCAGAGTCTCCACCCACAGACACTGTGTCGTTAAAAACTACAGAAATAACTACCATCAGAGACGACTACAAACAACTATGCACATAAACCCATAAGCCTGGAAGAAATGGATAAATTCCTGCACACTTGCACATTCCCAAGCCTAAACCAGGAAGAAGTTGAAACCCTGAATAGACCAATAACAAGAGCTGAAGTTGAGGCAGCGATTAATAGCCTACCAACCAAAAAACTCCCAGGTCCAGATGGGTTCACAGCTGAATTCTACCAGACATACAAAGAGGAGCTGGTACCACTCCTTCTGAAACTATTCCAAAGAATCCAAAAAGAGGGAATCCTTCCCAGATCATTTTATGAGACCAATATTATCCTGATACCAAAACCCGGCAGATACTCAACCAAAAAAAAGAAAACTTCAGGCCAATATCCATGACAAACATAGATGCAAAAATCTTCAATGAAGTACTGGCAAACCGATTGCAACAGCACATCTAAAAGCTTATCCATCATGATCAAGTAGGCGTCATCCCAGGGATGCAAGGCTGGTTCAACATACACAAGTCTATAAACGTAATTCACCACATAAACAGAACCAAAGACAAAAACCACTTGATTATCTCAAATGATGCAGAGAAGGCCTTCAACAAAATTCAACAGCCCCTTATGCTAAAAACCCTCAATAAACTAGGTATTGATGGAATGTATCTCAAAATAATAAAAGCTATTTATGGCAAACCCATAGCCAATATCATACTGAATGGGCAAAAACTGGAAGCATTCCCTTTGAAATCTGGCACTAGACAAGGATGCCCTCTCTCACCACTCCTATTCAACATAATATGGGAAGTTCTAGCCAGAGCAATCAGGCAAAAAAAAAAAGTATTCGATTAGGAAAAGAGGAAGTCAAATTGTCTCTATTTGCAGACTACATAATTGTATATTTAGAAGACCCCATCGTCTCAGCCCAAAATCTCCTGAAACTGATAAGCAACTTCAGCAGACTCTCAGTATACAAAATCAATGTGCAGAAATCACAAGCATTCCTATACACCAATAACAGACTTTAAAAGAGCCAAATCAAGAACAAACTGCCTTTCAAAATTGCTACAAAGAGAATAAAATACCTAGGAATACAACCAACAAAGGATGTAAAGGACCCCTTCAAGGAGAACTACAAACCACTGCTCAAGGAAATAAGAGAGGACACAAACAGATGGAAAAACATTCCATGCTCATGGTTAGGAAGAATCAGTATCATGAAAATGGCTATATTGCCCAAAGTAATTTATAGATTCAACACTATCTCCATCAAGCTACCTACGACCCTCTTCACAGAACTGGAAAAAACCACCTTAAACTTCATATAGAACCAAAAGAGAGCCCACATAGGCAAGTCAATTCTAAGAAAAAAAGAACAAAGCTGGAGGTATTATACTACCTGGCTTCAAACTATACTACAAGGCTATAGTAATCAAAACAGCATGGTACTAACCAGAACTATAGACCAATGGAACAGAACAGAGGCTTCAGAGGCAATGCCACACATCTATAACCATCTGATCTTTGACAAACCTGACAAAAACAAGCAATGGGGAAAAGATTCCCTGTCTAATAAACGGTGTTGGGAAAACTGGCTAGCCATGTGCAGAAAGCTGAAACTAGACCCCTTCCTGACACCTTATACTAAAATTAACTCCAGATGGATTAAAGACTTAAACATAAGACCTAACACCATAAAAACCCTAGAAGAAAACCTAGGCAAAACCATTCAGGACATAGGCATAGGCAAGGATTTCATGACTAAAACACCAAAAGCATTAGCAACAAAAGCCAAAATAGACAAATGGGATCTAATTAAACTCCAGAGCTTCTGTACAGCAAAAGAAACAATCAGTAGAGTGAACCAGCAACCAACAGAATGGGAAAAAGTTTTTGCAATCTACCCATCTGACAAAGGGCTAACATCCAGAATCTACAAAGAACTAAAACAGATTTACAAGAAAAAAACAAACCCATTCAAAAGTGGGCAAAGGACATGAACAGACACTTTTCAAAAGAAGACATATATGAGGCCAAAAAACTTACGAAAAATGCTCATCATCACTGGTCATTAGAGAAATGCAAATCAAAACCACATTGAGATACCATCTCATGCCAGTTAGAATGGTGATCATTTAAAAAATCTGGAGACAACAGATGCTAGAGAGGATGTGGAGAAATAGGAACACTTTTACACTGTTGGTGGGAGTGTAAATTAATTCAACCATTGTAGAAGACAGTGTGGCAATTCCTCAAGGACCTAGAAATAGAAATTCCATTTGACCCAGCAATCCCATTACTGGGTATATACCCAAAGGATTATAAGTTGTTCTATTATAAAGACACATGCACACATATGTTCATTGCAGCACTGTTTACAATAGCAAAGACCTAAAACCAACCCAAATGCCCATCAATGATAGACTAGACAAGGAAAATGTGACACATATACCCCATGGAATACTATGCAGCCATAAAAAACAATGAGTTTGTGTCCTTTATAGGGACATGGATGAATCTGGAAACCATCATTCTCAGCAAACTGACACAAGAACAGAAAATCAAACACCACATGTTCTCACTCATAGGTAGGTGTTGAACAGTGAGAACACATGGACACAGGGAAGGGAGCATCACACACTGGGGTCAGTTGGGGGAGGGACTAGGGGAGGGACAGCAGGGGGTGGGGAGTTTGGGGAGGCATGACATGGGGAGAAATGCCAGATATAGGTGACAGGAGGACGGAGGGAGCAAACTACCTTGCCACGTAAGTACCTATGCAACAACCCTGCATGATCTGCACATGTACCTCAGAACCTAAAGTACAACAAAAGAAAAATAATGGCTAATTTAAAAAGTCTTTTTCTAGTAAATCCAACATGTGGTTTTTCTTAGGGATATTTTCAAGTGATTACTCTTTATTTCTGGATATAGGCAATTTTGGTGAAAACTATACATTTCCAGAATTCTGGAAATCATATAATCTCTATTCCTCACGTTTTGTTGTTATAACTGTTGGTTTAGTTACTTTTTCTGAGCTAATTCGGTAATGTCTTTGTTCTTTATCATGTGTGGACATGGGAGTTATTGCTTAGCTTCCCTGTCAGCTAGTAGTTAAAACAGAGATTTTTTTAATGCTTGGAAACAATACTTTTTCCAATCATTCCTAAGAGGCTGTGTCTGCATTTTGGATCATCCTTCTAAAACTCAGAAAGGCAGTTGGCAAATATTACTTAGCCTTCTCTAGCCGCTTAGACTGAATTTCAAGGTCAGTGAGAAATGAAAGCACAGATCATGTGCAAAGGCCTGAATATATGCATAACGCTACCTATATATGTGGTCTTCTGTACTCCAGAAATATGTGAAAGCTTTTGAAATGTAGACAACTTGCTTATCACATTTCTAAGATTTTTTTGTTTGTCTATTGTTTGCTCTGTTACTCACTGCTGGCTCAGTCATGATAGTAAACAATTGTTACTGTTTGTTGTTGAGACATACTCCTAGAGAAAATGCTCTTCTCTCAAGCTCTGAGTCAGGTAAACTAAACAAGCCTTCTGGATAGGATCTTCTGGACAATCACCAAATATATCAAGGAAGACAATTGTCTGGGTATGGGGTTTCAGAAACATTCAATCCACTTCTGCCCTCTCCAGTGGCTGCCAGGCTGTTGGTTTTCTTCCTCCTCTCCTCCTCCTCCTCCTTCTTCTTCTTCTTCTTCTTCTTTTCTTCTTCTTCTTCTTCTTCTTCTTCTTCTTCTTCTTCTTCTTCTTCTTCTTTTTAAATTATACTTTAAGTTCTTGGGTACATGTGCAGAACGAGCAGGTTTGTTGTGTAGGTATACACGTGCCGTGGTGGTTTGCTTCACCCATCAACCCATCATTTACATTAGGTATTTCTCCTAGTACTATCCCTCACTAGCTCCCCACCCCCCAACTGGCCCCAGTGTGTGATGCCCCCTTCCCTGTGTCCATGTATTCTCATTGTTCAACTCCCACTTATGAGTGAGAAAATGCAGTGTTTGGTTTTCTGTTCTCGTGTGAGTTTGCTGAAAATGATGGTTTCCAGATTCATCCATGTCCTTTCAAAGGACATGAAATCATCCTTTTTATGGCTACATAGTATTCTATGGTGTATATGTGCCACATTTTCTTTATCTAGTCAGTCTATCATTGATGGGCATTTGAGTTGGTTCCAAATCTTTGCTAATGTGAGCAGTGCTGCAATAAACACATGTGTGCATTTGTCTTCATAGTAGAATTATTTATATTCCTTTGGGTATATACCCAATAATGGGATTGCTGGGTCAAATGGTATTTCTGGTTCTAATTCCTTGAGGAATCACCACACTGTCTTCCATAATGGTTGAACTAATTTACACTCCCACCAACAGCGTAAAAGTGTTCCTATTTCTCCATATCCTCTCCAGCATCTGTTGTTTCCTGACTTATTAAAGATTGCCATTCTAAGTGGCCTGAGATGATGTCTCGTTGTGGTTTTGATTTGCATTTCTCTAATTACCAGTGATGATGAGCTTCTTTTCATACGTTTGTTGGTTGAATAAATGTCTTCTTTTGAGACGTGTCTGTTTATACTCAGCCCACTTTTTGATAGAGTTGGTTTTTTCTTGTAAATTTGTTTAAGTTTTTTGTAGATTCTGGATATTAGCTCTTTGTCAGATGGAGAGATTGCAAAAATGTTCTCCCATTCTGTAGATTGCCTGTTTACTCTGATGATAGTTCCTTTTGCTGTGAAGAAGCTCTTTATTTAGTTAGGCCCTATTTCTCAATTTTGGCTTTTGTTGCCACTGCTTTTTGTGTTTTAGTCGTGAAGTCTTTGCCCATGCCTGTGTCCTGAATGGTATTGCCTTCGTTTTATTCTAGGGTTTTTATGGTTTTAGGTCTTATGTTTAGGTCTTTAATCTATCTTGAGTTAATTTTTGTATAAGGTGTAAGGAAGGAATCCAGTTTCTGCTTTTTGCATATGACTAGCCCGTTTTCCCAACACCATTAATTAAATAGGGAATCCTTTCCCCATTATTTGTTTTTGTCAGTTTAAAGAATGGAAATTATAACAAACAGTCTCTCAGACCACAGTGCAATCAAATTAAAACTCAGGATTAAGAAACTCACTCAAAACCACACAATTACTTGGATACTGACCAACCTGCCCCTGAATGACTACTGGGTAAATAACAAAATTAAGGCAGAAATAAATATCTTCTTTCAAACCAATGAGAAGAAAGAGATAACATACCAGAATATCTGGGACACAGCTAAAGCAGTGTTTAGAGGGAAATTTATAGCACTCAGTGCCTACAAAGGAAAGCAGGAAAGAGCTAAAATCAACACCCTAACATCACAATTGAAAGAACTAGAGGAGCAAGAGCAAACAAATTGAAATGCTAGCAGAAGACAAGAAATAACTAAGATCAGAGCAGAACTGAAGGAGGAAGAGACACAAAAAACCCTTCAAAAAATCAATGAATCCATGAGCTGGTTTTTTGTAAAGATCAACAAAATAGACTGCTAGCCAGACTAATAAAGAAGAAAAGAGAGAAGAATAAATAGATGTGATAAAAAAATGATAAAGGGGAATCATCACCAATCCAAGAGAAATACAAACTACCATCAGATAATACTATAAAATCTTTATGCAAATAAACTCAAAAATCTAGAAGAAATGGATAAATTTCTGGACACTTATACCCTCCCAATTCTAAACTAGGAAGAAATTGAATCCCTGAATAGATTAGTAACAAGTTTTGAAATTGAGGCAGCAATTAATAGACCAGGAAGAAGTTGAATCCCTTTATAGACCAATAACAAATTCTGAAATTGAGGCAACAGTTAAAAGCTTACCAGCCAAAAAAACTCCAGGACCAGATGAAGTCACAGCTGAATTCTTCCAGAGGTAGAAAGAGGAGCCGATACTATTTCTTCTGAAACTATTCGGAACAATAGAAAAAGAGAGATGCCTCCATAACTCATTTTATGAGGCCAGCATCATCCTGATACCAAAACCTGGCAGACATACATTAAAAAAAGAAAATTTTAGGCCAATATCCCTGATGAACACTGATGCTAAAATCCTCAATAAAATACTGACAAATTAAATCCAGTAGCACATCAAAAAGCTTATTCATCACGATCAAGTCAGCTTCATCCCTGGGATGCAAGGCTGGTCCAACATATGCAAGTCTATAAATGTAATCCATCACATAAACAGAACCAATGACAAAAACCACGATTATCTCAATACACGCAGAAAAAGCCTTTGATAAAATTCAACACCTGTTTATGCTAAAAACTCTCAATCAACTAGGTATTGATGGAACGTATCTCAAACTAATAATAGCTATTTATGACAAACCCACAGCCAATATCATATTAATTGGGCAAAAGCTTTGAAAATCAGCACAAGACAAGGACACCCTCTCTCACCACCCATATTCAACATAGTATTGGAAGTTCTGGCCAGGACAATCAGGCAAGAGAAAGAAATAAAAGGTATTCAAATAGGAAAAGAGGAAGCCAAATTGTCTTTGTTTGCAGATGACATTATTGTATATTTTAAAAAACCCCATCATCTCTCTCCAAAATCTCTGTAAGCTGATAAACAACTTCAGCAAAGTCTCAGGATACAAAATCAACATGCAGAAATCACAAGCATTCCTATACACCAACAACAGACAAACAGAGAGCCAAATTATGAGTGAACTCCCATTTATAATCGCTACAAAGAGAATAGAACACCTAGGAATACAACTTACAAGGGATATGAAGGACCTCTTCAAGGAGAACTACAAACCATTGCTCAAGGAAATAAGAGAGGACACAAACTGATGGAAAAACATTCCACGCTCATGGATAGGAAGAGTCAATATCATGAAAATGGCCATACTGCCCAAAGTAATTTATAGAATCACTGCTGTCCCCATCAAGCTACCATTAACTTTGTTTACAGAAATAGAAAAAAAAATTCTTTAAATTTCATATGAAACCAAAAAGGAGCCTACATCACCAAGACAATCCTAAGCAAAAAGAACAAAGCTGGAGGCATCACACTACCTGACTTCAAACTATGCTACAAGGCTACAGTAAACAAACAGCATGGTACTGCTACCAAAACATATATAGACTAATGGAACAGAACAGAGGCCTCAGAAATAACACCACACATCTACAACCATTTGATCTTTGATGAACCAGGCTGTTGATTTTCAAAGCTACTGTAAAGATGGTGTAGGAATGGGCATAAGCCAGTCAAATGGCAAAGCTCACTGTTCTTACTGTGATTCTGCCATTTTTCTTTAATAATGCACCCTGGATTGCTGTAAGCCTTTGGTTAATTTTCAGAGTTCTGTAAAAGCTGATTTTATCCAGTGTCTCATTGCTTTTATGGAAAAGAAAATTTTCAGAGGTCCTCATCCTGGTACACCTTCTGATGCCTGAGGCCTACATTTCTAACACTGAAATTTAATATGTGTTTATAGAGATGAATTACTAAATTCATAAAAAATGGGGAACTAGAGGCAGAGAAAGAAAATGAAGATTTCAGACACAGTGGGGAAGTAGCAAAGCGTAATGTGTGAAAGCATGAACTTTCTGAGAGCACTAATTATATGGAGTTGGGTATGTTAAAGTTTAACTAGTTTTGTAGTACTGTATTGCATAAATTGAATTAATGGTTAATTTAATTGTTCTTTTCTCTGGTGTGATATATCACATAGCAGTAGCTTTAGAGCTACACTTTATGCTATGATATGTAGAATGCTGTGTTCACCATTCTATTAAAAAAGTGGTTGGTAAAGGTTAAAAGTAATTGGAAACTAAGGTGTATGCCTTTGTAATCTACATAGAAAACTGAGATATAGATGACTAGATATGCATAAACTTTAACCAGTTTAATCATCCCTAGAAAAATTTTGATATGAATATGTAAGTTTAAACTAAAAATATTTATATCATTGAATATTTGTGAGTAAAGCAATTGTCAACATATAATATTGATAAGAATATTGAGATTTTAATTCCCTATGGCAAAGAAGATATATATCCATAGTAATATAATTCATTAAGTAAACAAATCTATGAAGTAAATGGAGTTTTTAAATTTTCAAAATTGTATATAAATCAAACATTTAATGTAATAAAACTTAATAATATATTTTTAAAATATTTTGTAAGAATTATCTGAAGTCCTTGAAATAATTTTTAGTGTATATATTCTTTCTCTCTCAAAAGCATTACAGTTAGTGTACATTTTAAATAAAATTAAATTTAGTAATTATATAAGGGTCAGGTACTTGAGAAAAAAGATCCTGCTGACTTCTGATATTACAGTACTCAATATTTGCCTCCCAAGGAAATTTTTGTGGAGGCAATATAAGAAAATGTCTCTCATAGAGCCAGCTGGCTCTTCTAAGATTTTAGGAAGCAAATAATCCCACAAACATCTCTTCACAGAAGATGTGTGACACAAACCTACTGCCTAATACAGACGTAGCTAACCAGCATGTTTTTAGTGCCTACTACATGAGAGCACTGTACCTTTTCTGTTTTCCAACATTAACGTCATCAAGGATCTTCATTAGGTACTCATCTAGGTATTTTCAGATCAGAATCCTCCTCTTTTCACTCATTTCACTTCATCTCTGTCAGTGTCATTCAAAGATAAATGCCTTTTAGCTTCTTTATCCAGTACTGTCAGTCTGGTATAATACTTCAGCTAATAAATACAGACTGTGAAGAACATATTCATTTGGGACAGGTATAAAACCTACCTTTGTTAATTTTATTTTCTCCTCCTCCTACTCTTCCTTTGTGAGACTCTTCTTTCTCTCTTTCTCTGTGTCTCTCTCTCCCTCTCCTTTTCCTTTGTCCTGTCCATCCTCTCTTCCTACCTTTCTTCTTTCCATGTTCAGTGTGTGTGTATGTGTGTGTGCAAGTGTGTATGTTAACACACGTCTATGTGCATACTTTCTCCCATTTTCACCTTCTTGTTTTTTTAGACAATCCAGCAAGCTATCTGAGACACATCTTCATCCCCTAAATTATTATCATAAAAGTGTTACAGTAGGGAGCAAGTCAAGAATGCCTCTAAAATTTCTTAAGTGGCTCTTTAGAGAATTTCTCTCTTGGAGCTCACATTAGAAATGAGTGGATGGGAGCAGATTACTTTCTCTTCTCTTTTCACTTCATACTTTGGTCAATCATAAATACACACAGAGCTTAAGTGTAAAAGTGCAGCACCTCTTTCCAATTAGTATTTCTGTGAGAGAGCTTTACCAGATGCCTCAAAGTCCCTTTATGATGATCTTAGGGTTATCTACAAATCCAAAAGATTCTAATGTGGTTTTTACGAGGAAATGAAAAGTATCTTCGTGCTGACTGGAATGTGTGCACAGAAAGGAGATAGGGTTAACCACTTTGAGGCAGAGCAAAGGATGAGATTAGCTCAACTTTGCTTCTCTTGAATGGCTACAAGGACAGTTGTTTTCAACACAGATCACAAAACAGATTACAGAATAAAAACACAGCTTTAGAACTTACTGCAAAGGTCTGTCTAAATCTCAAAGTGAACCGTGTGTTTCAGCCTCTTTTACTTCAAGCTTTAGAACAGAAGATGCTGCTAATCTTTCAGTGAGAAATTTTAAAAATTGTAATTATATTTAGATAACCTGAAGGCTTCAAATACATCATGTGTTAGGATCAACATTCACAACTGCCTTATTTGGTACACTATTTAGTATTTTAAAATTATACAATTTTTTATTTTAAATATCCTTCAAATTTTGAAGATGACAACCTGAAATATTTACTCAGCCTAAGAAAATCAATCTAGATATTTTAGTATATATTAATCCAAACATATGTGTTTATATTTTACTTTTTAAATTGAATTATTGGCAATACAGAATAATACCTTCTTATGGTATAATAAATGAAAGAAGAGAGGACAAAGGACATAAAGACAAAGCTAAACATCTCTTTTCTACCTCCCCTGTACTTATCTTGTCCTCCCACTATGTTAATCAATATAAAAAGATTTTTGTATATTATTTAAAAAACTCCTCTTTATACAAATATATATTGTATTTGTTTTTACAAATGAAAAATTTGTATATTATTTAAAAAACTCCTCTTTATACAAATATATATTGTATTTGTTTTACAAATGAAAAATCATACTGTACACACCATTTTGCAATTTTCTATTTTCATTTAGTGTAACACATATAATTCTATAAGTCAGGACACATAATTCAAACTCTATTTCATTATAATTGCTTTGCATTAAGGCATGTAAATAAGTACATATCTATACATATCTTTTATGTTCATTTAAATATACATCTATACACATAGATGTATATTTAAATGAACATAAAAGGTTTATATCATACCTCATCATCTTTGAAAGAGATATTTTTCTTTTACTTTCACTTCTCACTTTCCTCCTGTTTCTTCTGCATTTCTACCCTGACTGCCTACTCCCAAATATATAGAAGTGTAATGCTAATAACTTTCCTTGTGCTGGTAATACAATAACTCATGGTTGGTTGGGACATACAGTGTGTTAGTACAGGTGTTGGGTGAGGCATTCGGGAATATGGTGGCTGAGACTCTTAATAGTCATGAGCATAAAGTGACTATGGTGGCAAGGACAGAGACTATGTGTGGGCCCAATAGGCTCTCTCTGAAGAGTTAGTTATTTACTGTCACTGCTGATAGCAGAAAGTGATGCTGAGCTCCCAATATGCCAACATTCATCAATGAAACTGTCAAGGTACTGTGTGGCAAATTGATTATATTTGATTCCTTTCCACCTGGAGGAGGCAACAACTTGTTCTGACAGGATTGATACCTGCAAAAAAAAAAAAAAAAAAAAAAAGCTTAGAAAGTTCTTCATCTCTTATCACAGTGCTCTGACAGAACCATTATCCAAGGACTTCCATATATTTTACCTCATTATCCAGAAACAGCAAACCTAATAAAACAGTAACATTATGTGTTAACAGCTCAGCTGAAGGGTCAGCTTGATGACAGTACTGTGTGAGATTACGGAGCTTTGTTCCAGGATGTAGTATACACATTGAGCCAGTCACTTGCATATTTTGCTGTATCCATAATAGTTACAACAGGGAAGCCAAGAGTACAAAGCATTGGAGTAGAGTCTGTCTCTCTCACCATCACTCCCAGTGACACAATTGAAGAACTTGTGTTTTTCACCAATGAAATCTTAGGCTTTGCTGGATCAGAGATCCTGCTTTCTAGTTGAGAAGGACTCCTACCAAGAAGCAACTATGCCACTTGGTCACTTCAAACTCCTCCTGCCACTGTTCTGGGAGACAAATCAATAAACTACCAAATTCATGGGGATGCTTGACCCTGAACACCACAAAAAAAAACCCTACTGTCACTTCTAAAAAATAAGACTATAGAATTATGTCTAGAACTTGTGGATGCGCAGGGGCATCACTTGGTAATTTTGTGCCCAGTGATTATAGTGAAAGGGCAATGCAGGCAATCTTGTCCTAAGAAAGGCAAGAACACTCGAGATTGAAATCTTGGTGGATAAAAGCTGAATAAAGCTCCCAATAGGCCGGCCAAAGGTGAGAAAATTCTACAATAGATCAGAGGAAAAAGATCCTAAATGTGTATTATAACCTTGTCACAAGCTACAAAAATGGGAACTGTAGCTCGTTTTATAAACAATCTTACCTTAAATTATTTTACAAAACTATAATTATTCACCACTTTGAATAGAACTCATGAGAGATTAGATTTCATGGTGTGCATGAGTGCACTGTACCAGAACCCTCCTATGTAAAACTTCAGATTATCTCAACGTCATTTTTCTCTTTTTCCAGCCACAGTTGTAAAATCCAGTTTGGTTTTTACAGGGCTTCAACCACTTTCATACAGTTCTTACTATCAGCTTCTTGCCTCAGAATTATACTATCTACTTTCACTTCCCGTCTTAGACCTCTCTGTTGACTCTGTTGTAGGGGATATTGTGAGAATTCACTTGTTGTTCACACATGTGCAACTATTAAGTAGAGAGGTACTTGCAGTGGTAGAATTATTTGAGGGATGTTCTGAAATGCATTTTGTATAGTTTTTCAGACAGTACTATAATATCAAATCATACATTGTCTATAACAATAATCAATTCAGTAAAACATTTTTGTATTGACCCTCCCCTCTTCCATGCTTCAGTCCTCCATCCTGCTCCCCTAATCCTTAAATCAAATACCCCCCAAAATAGTGCAAAGTATTGGGAACACAAGCTAAGATATCCTAGACTAAAGGTAGAAAGGGATGAAAAATGGTTGGATTTTGGATACATTCTCAATGTAAGAGGAAAAAGACTGAAATTTCCCTTATGAATTCATTTTTGGTGGAGTGATGCTGATGAAAAACCATACTAGGGTGAATTTTGAGAGATTGGAGCAGAATAGAGGAAAGAAAGTACTGACAATACTTCTGACAAATTTTGTCGCATTGTGCTCTCTTCGTTTTGTATCATCCCACTTTATCTTTCTAATGGCAGCACCTCAGTGCATTTTCAGGTTCTCTTTATCTTTACCACTTTATCTTTATATTTGCATTTGTCTATGTTGATAATCTTTAAAGTTTATTTGGCTATGATTAACCCTGATCAAACATATAAATTTTAGAATCTGTATTTATGTTCCTGGTTAATTACTTCTTCCTAAAGCCCATTTATTTGTCCTAAATCATCTGTGATTTTTATTATTTAGATTTTCACTTTCAGGTCTTCAGTACATTGGAAATTTCTTTTCCTTTTGCAGAAGATATAAAGTAATGGTGCATATTTATTTTTTCCAAGTTGGATAACCTTTTAAGCCAGCCTGCACGATTTGTTGATTAAACCATCCTTTTTATTCCCCATTGAATACATATTTATTTTTATATTTAAATCTCAAAGGAATATTTCTGGAATCTCTGTTTTGACTAATCAACTTATCTGGTTAAGGCAAGGTTAGACTGATAAAATGCTACACCCAACAAAACTGTTACATATATATATATAAATATATAAATATATAAATATATATATATATATGTATATATACATATATATATATATATATATATATATATATATATATATGTATATATGTATATCACGGGTCCCACAAGGTCCCATAATAGGCTTTCTGTAAGCTGAGGGTCAAGCAGAGCCAGTCCGAGTACAAAAAGGGAAGAACTTGGAGTCAGATGTTCCAGGGCAAGAAGCATCCAGCATAGGAGAAAAATGTAGGCTAGGAAGCCAGGCCTGTGTCTCCTTTTCACGTTTTTCTGTCTGCTTTATATTCACTGGAAGTTGATTAGATTGTGTCCACAAGATTAAGGGTAGATCTGCCTTCTCCAGCCCACTGACTCAAATGTTAATCTCTTTGGCAAGATCCACTAATCCCAGAAACACCGGGGATTAATATTTTGTATCCCTCAGTCCAATCAAGTTGACACTTAGTATTATCCATCACAATTTCACCCCTTGTCAACTCAAACCCATATACATCTCCTGAGATCATACATAATCATTAAATGAAGGCAATAATGAAGTCATAATTACACCTAACATAATGCAACTATCCTTGGTACAACCACAAATGCACCAACCTCAACCTAAATACTATTACATAAAGTTAACAATATTTAAATGTTTATATGAAGTCAATAAGTGTTATGTCACATGATAAAGGAAAAGGACATAAAATGAAGATATTTTCTTTCTTTTATTTGAGATGGAGTCTTGCTCTGTCACCGGGCTAGAGTGCAGTGTCATGATCTTGGCTTATGGCAACCTCCACCTCCCCGTTCAAGTGATTCTCCTGCCTCAGCCTACCGAGTAGCTGGGATTACAGGGATTCACCACCACACTCAGCTAATTTTTGTATTTTTAGTAGAGATGGGGTTTCACCATACTGACAGTATGGTCTTGATCTCTTGACCTCATGATCTGCCCACCTCAGCCTCCCAAAGTGCTGGGATTACAGGTGTGAGCCACTGTGCCAAGTGTATACATGCACAAACATGTTTTTAACAAAAAAAGGAGGAAATACTCATTTACAGTCCTCGTTTCTGCAGCTGGTCATGTGGTAGTAGCTGATACTGATGACTACCTTCTTCTACTACCCATCCTGTATTCCCTTTGACTTCAGCAAGAACCTCGGCAGGGTTTTTGGTTTTGTTTTTGTTTTTTTCTGGTGGAGTGACCCAAACCTTCATTTGTGAAGCATCTGAGTCATTTAGAGTCCTTCCTGGATTGGGCTATTGTAGTTTCCCATTTACCTTAATCACAGGGCATGGTAATACTAAGTGATGCCCTAATGGATCTCCTGTATTCCATGCCTACTCTTTCTTATCGCCATTGTGGGGTGGTAGACTGATTTCATCTTGATAGTCCGGGTCAGTCACTCCAGCCAACACTGTAACTCCCTTCATAGCCTGTTGACTTAAAGGTAGGAGGATTCCAAAGTGTCCAGGTGTCAATCTTAACTTCCATTTTAAAGAAATCAATGTTGTGTCTCCTGGTGACAGTGTTCCTCCCTCTGGAAGTAAGACCTCTAACCCAGCAGAACATAACATTGCAGGAATAGAAGAGAAAAATTTTGCTGGTGGATCACTGGGGTGATGGTGAGTGGTGCCATTTCCACTTTCACCTCTTAATTCCTGGACCCATGAATCCTGGCTATGGAAGAAACAGTACCATATATTGTATGCTGCTTCAGAGCATGTACAGCCTTCTGGAGAACTTTGGCCAAGATCCCTGCAAAGTATTGTCACCTAGTTGGCATTATAGTTATGATTTCCAAAGGACATTCCACCATTCTAGCAACCCAACTGCTTCAGGGTGATGGGAAATGTGGTAAGACTAGTGAATTCCATGAGCATGAGCCCACTGCTGCATTTCTTTAGCCATAAAGTGAGTGCCTTGTTCAGAGGCGATGCTGTGTGGACTACCATGATGGAGAATAAGGTATTCTGTGACTCCCCTGATGATGGTCTTGGGAGAAGTATCAGGTGCAGGATAGGAAAAACCATATCCATATCCAGAGTAAGTGTCTCTTCCAGTGACGACAAATCTCTGTCTTTTCCATGACAGAAGAAGTCCAATAAAATCACCCTGTCACCAGGTAGCTGACCGATCACCCTGAGGAGTGGTGCCATATCAAGGGCTCAGTATTGGCCTCTGCTGCTGGCATATTGGGCACCCAGCAGTGGCCATAGCCAGGTCAGCCTTGGTGAGTGGAAGTCCATGTTGCTGAGCCCATGTGTAACCTCTATGTCTGTGACAATGGCCAACTTTTTCATGAGCCCAAGGGCAAAAATAGGAGTGACTGGGGAAAGAGACTGAGTGGTGTCCAGAGAACGAGTAATCCTATTCACTTGATTATTAAAATCCTCCTCTGCTGAGGTCACTCGTTGGTGAGCACTCACACAGGATACAAGTATCTTCATGGTTTTTGACCACTCAGAGAGGTCCATCCACATACTTCTTACTCAAATTTTGTTGACAACAATTTTCCAATTATGCTTCTTCCAAGTCCCTGACCATCTAGCCAAACCATTGGCTACAGCCCATGAGTCAGTATATCATCACACATCTGGCCATTTCTCCTTCCAAGCAAAATGCACAACCAGACTCACTGCTTGAGGCTTTGCCCACTGGGAAGAATTTCCCTTCACTGCTGTCCTTTGGGGATGTTCTAAAAAGGGGCTGTAGTGCTGCAGCTGTTCACTTTGAAGTGGGGCTTGCAGAACCATCTGTGAACCAGGCCCTAGTCTTCACTTCCTCTATCAGCTGATCATAGGGAGCTCCCCATGAGGCCATCAGTGCAAGCTGGTGAAAAGGCAGGGTGGCAGAATTGGAGACCATTGGCGTTTAAGTCACTTCCTCATGTAACTTACTTGTGCCCTCAGGACATGCTCAAGCCCGATCACACATATACCACTTCCATTTGATGATGAAATGCTGTTATACATGACCCACTTTATGGCTAGATGGGTCAGAAAGCACCCAGTTCATGACAGGCCGTTCAGATCACATGGTGACTCAGTTTCCACAAAAGCCCAGTAACAGGCCAAGAGATGTTTCTCAAAAGGAGAGTAGTTATCAGCAGAAGGCACAGGTAACTTGCTCCAATATCTTAAAAGCCTCTTTTGTGATTCACCTATGGGAGCCTACCAAAGGCTCTAAACAGCATCCTTGTCTGCCACTGACACCTCAAACACCACTGGGTCTTGGCCCCAGTGGCAGAGCAACTTGCACAACAGCCTGTTGCAGAGCCTTCTCCTGTTCTGGACCCAAATCAAAACTGGCAGCCATTCGGGTCATTTGATAAATGGATCAGAGTAGCATACCCAAATAAGAAATGTGTTGCCTCCAAAATCCAAATAGTCCCACTAGGCATTATGCCTCTTTCTTGATTGTAAGAGAAGCCAAATGCAGCAGATTTACCCTTCACTTTAGAAGGAATATCTTGACAGGCCCCACACCACTGGACCCCTAGAAATTCTACTGAGGTAGAAGGTCCCTAAGTTTTAGTCGGATTTATTTCTCATCCTTTGGCACACAAATGTCTCACCAATGTGAGACATTTGCAAAAAATGTGTTTGCTACTTTTTGCTCAATGGAGCTAATCAGTATAATGTCATCAGTGTAATGGATCAGTGTGATATTTTGCAAAAGCAAAAAGCAATCAAGGTCTCTCCAAATGAGATTGTGACACAATGCCAGAGAGTTGATATACCCCTGAGGTAGGACAGCAAAGGTACATTGCTGGCCTTGTCAGCTGAAGGCAAATTGCTTCTGGTGGACCTTATATACAGAAATGGGGAAAAATGCACTTGCCAAGTCAATGGCTGCATACCAGGTACCAGGAGATGTGTTACTTTGCTCAAGCAATAAAACCACATCTGGTATAGCAGCTGCAATTGAAGTCACCACTTATGATAAGCCACGGTCATTCTCCAAGTTCCATCTGTCTTCTGCACAGGTCAGATGGGAGATTTGAATGAGGATATGGTTGGAATCACCACTCCTGTGTCTTTAAAGTCTTCGTACTAATCTCCCTAATCCCTCTAAAGATGCAACATTGTTTTTAATTTATTATTTTTTTTTTGGTAGAGGCAGGCCTAATGGCTTCCATTTGGCCTTCCCCACCATTATAGCCCTCACCCTATCTGTCACAGAACCAATGTGGGGGTTCTGCCAGCTGTTAAGTATGTCTATGCAAATTATGGATTCAGGCACTGGGGAAATGACCACAGAATGAGTCCAGGGACCCACTGGGACCACTGTAAGTCAGACTTGAGCTAAAACTCATTAATTACTTTACTTTCACAAGCCCCTACTTTAACTGGAGGACCACAATGGTGTTTTGGGTCTCCTGGAAGCAACATCAGCTCAGAGGCAGTGTTCAGCAGTCCCCAAAATGTCTGATCATTTCCTTTTCCCCAGAGCACAGTTACCCTGTTAAAAGGCTGGAGGTCTCCTTGGGGAAGGATGAGAGAAAGATTCATTGCATAAATTGTTGGTAATGTAGTGGCATCCTTCCTCAATGGGACCCGGCATCTTCTTCATTCAAGGGTTTCTGGGTCTGTAAACTGGCTCAAGTCTGGAAATTAATTGAGTGACAGTGATTCTCTGTTTTTATAATTCAAATTAGTCTTTTCTCAATTTGACCTAGAAGTTTTCTGTTTGTATAATTTATGTAGAGATGCGATAGGCTTCCTATCTATTTCACTTCTAGCAACACCATGATTAATTAGCCAGTGCCAGAGCTCTACATGAGTCAGACTATTCTGATTGCCACTTTGCCTCTGGTGTCCATTATGGTAGCTATACCTATCTTGCCTTTGATGGTTGAGTGCTGCCACTTGGCCCCTGACACCTCAGGATCCAATTATTCACATTGTATTTAAATTTTGTAGGTGAGTGACTGCAGTTCCTACTGTTCGATCTGACAGAGAAGAGTGATTACAGGGTTCTTCAAAGAAGCAGGTGCTCCCCTCACAAATTTATTTTGCAAGATACTGGTCAAGGGTGTATCTTCTGAACCCTCCAAGCTGTGATGAATAGGTCTAAAGTGACTAATCCACTCTACCATTTCAATCTCCCTAACACTTTGGATTCCTTCCTCTACATTAAACCAAGGGAAAGAAGGCATTTCCAGCTTGCTTACAGTGGGACATCTTTTGGGCACAATCATATTAAGCAGCCAACTTTAGAAGCCTCCAAACCAATGAAAGAACTCCATCCTTAATATTCCGTTCCCCTAGAACCACTCCCGGTTGCAAAATCTGTATTAGTCAGGGTCCTCTTAGAAGGACAGAACTGAAAGAATATATACACACAATAGGTTGTCTGAAAGCTGGGGAGCAAGGAGAGCCAGTCCCAGTTCCAAAACTGCCTCACTTGTCTCTGCTGTCCATGGATTGCACTGCTTCTCTGATGAATCCCAATTTGTCTTCCTAGACAATCCAATTGATGAGCTCATGTTTACTGGCCACTTTATCTTCTCTCAGTGCACACCATGCAGTACACACACACATACACACACCATGGAATACTACCCAGTCATAAAAGGAAATGAAATAATGGTATTCACAGCAACCTGGAGTTGAAGACTATTATTCTAAGAGAAGTGATTCAGGAATGAAAAATCAAATATTGAAGGTTCTCACTTTTAAGTGTGAGCTAAATATGAGGACACAAAGGCATCGGAATAATATAATGGACCTTGGGGACTCAAGGGAAGGGTGGGAAGCAGGTAAGGAATAAAAGGCTACACATTGGAAACAGTGTATACTTCTCAGGTAATGGGCACACCAAGATCTCAGAAATCACCACTAAAGAATTTATTCATATAACCAAAAACAATCTGTTTTTCAAATAATGAAGAAAATGGCTGGAATAAATTTATCTACTGTAAAACTCACATGATCATTTCAATTGATCCTGAAAACATATTTAATAAAATTTAACATCCTTTTATAATAACTCTCAAAAAAACCCCTGAGAATAGAAGGAACATACTTCAACAAAATAAAAGCCATAAACAGCAGACCCACAGCTAGAATCATATTGAATGGGGAAATTGATAAGTCTTTACTCTAAAATTGGAAACCAAACAAGGATACCCACTTTCACCACTGTTCTTCAGCATAATACTGGAAGGCCTAGCTAGAGCTATCAGACATGAGAAATAAATAAAGTGCATCCATATTGGGAAAGAAGTTAAATTATCCTTCTTTGACTATAATATGATCTTCTATTTAGAAAAACTGAAAGATTCCACCAAAAAACCATTAGAATGGATAAACAAATTCAGCAAAGTTGCAGGATACAAAATCAATATACAAAAATCAATAGCACTTATATAGCAATATACAAAAATCAAATAGCATTAAATATATGTTCATTTATAACAGTGAACAATCTAAAAACGAAATCAAGAAAGTAATCCCATTTATAAAAGCTATAAGTAAAATAAAAGACCTAGGAGTAAACTTAACCAAAGTGAGTGTTCTCTGCAATAAAAACTATAAAACACAGATGAAAAAAATTGCAAAATGGAAAGATATTCAAATTTCATAGAGTAGAAGAAGCAATATTGTTAAATTGTTCATACTACCCAAAGCAATCTAAATATTCAGTGTAATCCCTATCAAAATACCAGTGACATTCTTTACAGAAAAACAAAAATCTTATAATTTATATAGAACCACAAAAGAACCCAAATAGCTAAAGCAATGCTGTGCCAAAAGAACAAACTGAGATTCTTTTTGCAAAGAGCTTTTGTAACCAATGCAGCATAGTAGTGGTATAAAAACAGACACAAAGACCAATAGAACAGAAAAGAGACCCCAGATATGACCCCATACATATACATTGAACCCATTTCTGACATAGGTACCTATAAAATACACCGGGAAAAGGACAGTCTCTTCAATAAATTGTAGTGGAAAAACTGGATTATCCATATGTGGAAGAGTAAAACTAGACCCCTATTTCTCATCATATTAAAAAATGCAATCAAATTGGACGAAAGACTTAAATATAAGAGAAGGCCTCAAACTATGAAAATACTACAATAAAACACTGGGGACACTTTTCAAGACATTGTTCTGGGCAAAGATTTCTTGAGTAATATGCCTCAAGCACAGACAACCAAAGGAGAAAAAGGACAAATGGAATCATATCAAGTTAAAAAGCTTCTGTATAGCAAGGGAAACAATCAACAAAGTAAGAGACAAACCACATAATGGGAGAAGATATTTACAGTATATCCATCTGACAAGAGATTAAACACCAGAATATATAAGGAACTCAAACAATTTAATAGGGAACAATCTAATAATTTGATTTAAAAATGGGCAAAAGACCTGAATAGATATTTGTCAAAAAAAGACATACAAATGGCAAACAGGTATAGGAAATGGTGTTCAACATCACTGGCCATCAGATAAATGCAAATCAAAACTACAATGAGATATCATGTTAACCCAGTTAAATGGCTTATATCCAAAGATAGTCAATAACAAATGCTAGCGAGGACGTGGAGAAAAGGAAATCTCCTAACATAGTTGGTGGAAATGTCAATTAGTACAGTCATTATGGAGAAGAGTATGGAGAGTCCTCAGAAAATTAAAAATAGAACTATCACACAATCTAGCAATCCCACTGCTAAGTATATACTCCAAAGACAGAAAATCAGTATTTCAAAGAGACATCTGCACTTCCACATTAATTGCAGTGCTATTCACAATATCCAACATTTGGAAACAACCTAAATGTCCATCAACAGATGAATAGAAAAGTAAATATGATTCATATGCACAGTGGTGTATTATTGAGCCAATAAAAAGAATGAAATCCTATCATTTGCAACATTGATGGAACTGGAGGTTATTGTGTTAAGTGAAATAAGCCAAACACATAAAGACAAACCTTGTATGTTCCCACTCATTTGTGATAGCTAACAATTAAAATAATTAAACTCATGGAGATAGAGAGTAGAAAAATGGTTGCTAGAAACTGGGAGGTGTAGTGGTGGGTAGCAAGGGGATGGTTAATGAGTATAAACAGGTAGAATAAATAAGATTTAGTATTTGATAGCACAACAGAGTGATTACAGTCAACAATAATTTATTATACATTTTAAAACTATAAGAGTATAATTAGAATGTTTGCAACACTAAGAAATGATAAATGCTTGAGGTGATGGATACTCCATTTACCCTGGTGTAATTAGGTGTTGTATGCCTGTATCATAATATCTCATATACTCCATAAATATATATACCTACTATGTACCCATAAAAGTGAAAACACAATTAAAATTTAAGCAATACATAAAATTGTTTAGTAACATTTGATGTATAATTTATGTATAAAAGAGATAAACTAAAAATAAACAAATATATATTACTTTTAAATTCATAAAAGAATATATACAGTAAAAGAATGGTGATTTTCAATATATTATTTTTTGAATTCAACTAAATATATTAGAGATAACTTAAGTAAGTTTTAAATTTATTTTTCTTTAATTAATTTTCTAAAGAGCTAGCTCTCAGTTTTCCAAACATTAAGTGGGAACTATGTATATTAGACATGTAACTGTGTATATTTTATGTGTATGCACTATATATGTGAGATAGTTACATTGTATAGTGTAAATAATCATTTAATCCTTGGTTTGTCACTTATATGCCTCTCTATATTTTGTTTGGTCTTAGTGTCTATAGTTTATAAGAAGGCAAATGTTAAGTTATATGAATCTCTCAGCACTATCTGTCAACTCAAAGTAAGAATTCTAAATATTATGAAAAAAATGGCCATGGTAAATTAGTAATACAATAAAAAGATAATAGAAAAATTGCTTGTCATTTGTGTTTACATTTGCCAATGAACTGAATTTATTAAAGGAAAATGTTTAGTAAATTAATTTTTAGTCAGTGTATTGTTTATGCAATTTTCATGGAAAATATTGTCAACAAAATTATAGTTTGAGATTTGTGGACATAGGATTCGAAAAGACTATAAAAACTGTAATTTCTTCAAATTTTGATAGGCAGAAACCAGGAATTATTGACTTTGTGAATACTAAACATAATGGTCATCTATAATTTTTATTCTGTGTAGAATACGTGTGCAAAATGAGGCCAGATCTGGCTTTGAGATCCAGCTCCAACCATAGTTATTAGACATGTAATTTCAGGAAAGTTACTTAAGTTTTTGAGTCTTACTTTTTTAATCTATAAAATCTGGAAACTATGCCAATCCAAGTTTATTTGTGAGAATCAAGTGTGTTAGCATATGAGAAAGAGCTTAACTATAACAATTTACAAAAATAATCTTTAAAAATCATATTGATAAGTGCTTAAAACTTTGATATGAAGCAATTGTCTGATTACTCAGAGGGAATGTAAATGTAGAGATAGAAGCCCCTGAAATGTTATTATCTTCCCACTCTCAAATTCTTATTTACTGAATCCTGTCTTTAAAAATCAAGATCTTATAAGTGTAGAGACTTCCCTGATAATTTCAATATTAAATAGCAAGCAGAATGTGAAGGATAAAAGAGGATGTCTAATTAAGACAATCAAATTGCATGTGCATGTGTTTGAGTGCAGTACCTAATATCTATTTTAACCTTTTATTTGGCTTTACACCTCTTTCCTACTTCTCCAAATACTTCTATATATCAGAAACTTATAAGGGGGAAGTTACACGAAGTTGAGCAAAATTTAAAATAAATTACAAAAGTCATATGAAGGTAAAATAAATATGAATGTCAAATACCTGTAATACTGTTTAGAACTCTTTCTCAAATAAACTCTTAGATTACAAAGATAATAAATTACTTTTTCAAAATGAAAAATATTTTAAATAAACAAATCTGTCATCCTCTTTCTTCTCCTTCTGTTTCTTCTCCTTATTACTCTTTGTGTAATATTACTACTAATGATAATTGCACCAGTTTGTAGTAAAAATAATGAGAGCAATTATTATTTCTTTGTTCTGAGAACATTCAAAATCCTCTCTCGTAGACGTATAAAAACTTATAATCAATTTTTATTAATGATAGTCATCCTACAGTGCTACAGAACACTAGAACTTACCTCTTCTATCTAGCTGTAATTTTGTATCATATAACCATCCTCTCCCTTCTCCTTCCCTGCTTCTAGTAACCAGTAGTCTACTTCTATGAGCACAACTTATGTACCTCTCACATGAGTGAGAATATGTGATATTTGTCTTTCTGTGCCTAACATATTTCACTTGACAAAATGTCCTCCAGTTCTGTCCATGTTGATATGAATTACAGGATTTTATTCTTTTGCAGGGCTGAATAGTGTTCACTTTGTGCATATATATATGTATATATATATACATGTAGATAAATTTTTTTCTTTATCCATTTATCCTTTGATAGAAATTTATGTTGATTTCAGATCTCAGCTATTGTGAATAGAGCTACAATAAACATGGGGGTCCATAACTCTTTGAAATATCAATTTCCTTTACTTTGGATAAATACACAGTAGTGCAATTGCTGGATCATATGGTAGTTTTATTTTTAGATTTTTAGGGGGCCCTCATACTGTTTTCATAGTGACTGTACTAATTTTTACTTCCACCAGCAGTGTATAAGAGTTCTCTTTTTGCCTTGAATTGATATGTACATACATTGTATACATGTATTGAAATGTCACACTGTGTTTCATAAGCCTGTACAATTATTAGGTGTCAAATATATATATATATATATATATATATATATATATATATATATGTATAATGATCAAATCTATAGAGACAGATATCTTAGTATCTAATAGACTTGAAAGCCACAAGTAATGGGAAATACTAATTTTTAAAAATTTTATTCAGTTAAATCAGCTCCTTTATGAAAAATATGAAGAAGAGCTATAATTTACTTTGAACCTACAAGGTAACACTATTGCGATTCACTCATAGCATTTGCAATTTTTAAATAATAGATTTGTTAAAGAAATTATCAGAGCATCTTTAAATCCATGTGGTAATTTTTATTTCATGTGTGATATGTTAATATTTCTACCAAGATGTTAGAAATCAGAACAGTGGCTACCTTGAAGATTAACCACTAAGAAGAAGCAAGAAAAGCTGTCTTGATGCTGGCAATGTAATATTTATTGATTGGGCAGTGGTTTCACAGGTGTCTTATTTGGAGAAAATTGATACAGCTGCACATTTATGATCTGCACACGTTTCCGTATTGTCAAATAGTATAATGGTAACTTTTCCCCTAATTAGTACCCATTAATACCTTCAGATATTTACCTAAATGATCTATTCCAAATCCTCTATAATCCACTAAGTTGGGTTGTCTTTAACCAGATAGGTGATGAATGGTGCTTTCCCACTCAATGTTATTTTTAATTGTGAAGAGCTATTGACAAGTTTAAGAATGTCAACATCTAGAAAAGGTTGGCTACTCAATATATGTAATGTGGGTCATTGGTTATTATTTAATGCTAGTGATTATTCTGCGGTCTTTGTTGCTTCATGTAAAAACAAAATTATTTAAAACTAGAAAATGCAGTGTAATCTCCTTTAAAATATTGGCATTCTATCTTTATTTGTGTGACATAGTTCTGAGTAATGAATACTAGCTTTGGAGACCAAATCTATCTGTCAAATTCTAGTTGTTGAGATCTTGATTAGATTATTATATTATTTTTAACTTGAATATGCTCGTATGCCTGCTTACAGGGTAACACTAGCAGAACTCTGAATTCTTCTTTTCCTTAACCCTCAAAGTTTTTTATTTGTATTTGTTCTTGAATTTCTAACTATTCTAAACTTCTTAGCCTAATTCTCTAACTCTAAGCTTAAACTGCAAATTTTGAGAATTAAAAAAATAAAGCTTGTCAAAACAAACTTTGAACTGCACTAACAGGAACTTTAAGTAAACTGCCCGCTTTTGTTGTGAATTTTTATCCTCTTTAAAAAAGTATTTTTGTTATTTCAGGTATTCTATTGCTATTTTTTAAATAAGTCATTAATATCTTCAAAATTTTCTAATACAGTTGTGTTACATTGTTATTAGGCATAAGTATATAACAGCCCTTAATAACAATAATACCAATATTGATAATAATACAATATTAACAATTATAACAATAGCTTTAAATCAATAACACCAAAAACAAAGTTTCTAACTACTTAAAGCAAAAATTGGCAGAAATAAAGTTAAAAATGGAAAAATTTACGACTATTGTTGGAAACTAACAAGTAGATAAAATATCAGTAGGAATACATAATTGAACATTACTATCAGTAAGTTGATCTTATGGATTTCTAGAGTATAATGAACCAAATAGCAGCAGAGAAAGTCCTCATGTGTACATAGAACACTGATCAATATTGATCATATGCTGGGCCATAAAACAATATCCAATATATTTTAAGAGATCAAAGTCATTTAGAACATGTTTATTGGCCATATGGCATTTACTTAGAAATCAATAGGAAGATATTTGAAATTTTAAAATCATACTATATACTAAGTAACCCAGGCATCAAAGAGAAAATCACAAGGAACATTAAAATATACAATTAACCCCAATAACCTAACATACCAAAAGTTGTGGGGAGTAGCTAAAGCAACCCAGATATAAAATTTAAACAGCATATCTTTTTTAAAAAAAAGTAAGGCATACACAGAATCAAATTTTCAAATCAAACTTACACAAATTAGAGATTTTACCCAATAACAAAATTTCATAATATTTTCTAAAATGCAAGCAACCTCAAATCACAATCTCTGATGTTTCATTATTTCAATTAAGAACACTAAACCTGGGCTGGGAGTGGTGGCCCACACCTATAATCCCAGCACTGTTGGAAGCCAAGGCAGGCAGACAGCTTGAGCCCAGGAGTTAGAGACCAGTCTGGACAACATGATAAGACCCTGTCTCTACCAAAAAAAAAATTACCTGGATTAGTCTGGAGTAGTGGCATATGCCTGTAGTCCCAGCAACAAGGGAGACTGATGTAGGAGGATCACTTGATTTAGAAAGTTGAGTCTGCAGAGAACCGTGATTGTGCCCCTGCACTGTAGTTCTTGGGCAACACAGTGAGACCCTGTCTCAAAAAAAAAATAAAAAAAGAAAAAAAGAAAAGAAAAGAAAAGAAATAAAAAAGAAAAGAAAAAGAATAAAAAAAGAAAAAGAAAGCAAGAAAGAAAAGGAAAATAAAGAACACTAACCCTTTTTCCTTTCTTTACACACACTAGCAGAAATGATATACTTTTCTCATTTAAATCTCAGTGTGCAACTCTTCAACATGTCTGTCTTGGTCAGCTTGGGCGGCTATAACAAAACTGCATAAATTGGGTAGCATATGAACAACAGAAATTTATTTCTCACATTCTGGTGGCTTGGAAGCCTAAGATCAAGGTGCCAGCAGATTTGTTGTCTGGTGAAGGCCTGGTTCCTGGTTCACAGATGGCTCCTTTTTGCTGCATCCTCACATGGTAGAAAAGGTAAGGCAACTAAATCTTCTTTTCTAGGACTATTACTCTTGTTCATAAAGGCTCTGCTCTTATGACCTAATCACCTCCTAATACCATTAGGGTTGAGATTTCAACATATGAATTTTGAGAAGATAAACATTCAGATCACAGCAATGTCCTTAGCAAATTTCTTAACCTTTGTTACCTCATTGTACCATTAACCTTCCATGAGGACATGTAAAGTTGGCAATTAGTCTTTGTATTCCTTTAAAAGTTGGATAAATTACATAACTGAGCAGTTTGATGACACTAGAATTTCCTAACCCACAGTCCTAGACCACAGAGACCTTGAGTCTATCCCCAATCCTATTATGTTATTGTTCTAGTCCCATTCACTCATCCTTCCCAATGAGGATTTCAAAATTTCTCTGTTTTTCTCAAAACTCCTATTCTTAGATAAGCTATTACGAATTTGTATCCTGAGACTTTGCTGTAGTTGCTTATCAGTTTCAGGAGATTTTGGGCTGAGACGATGGGGTCTTCTAGATATACAATCATGTCATCTGCAAATAGAGACAATTTGGCTTCCTTGTTTCCTATTTGAATACACTTTATTCCTTTTGCTTGCCTGATTGCTCTGTCTAGAACTTCCAGTACTATATTAAATAGGAGTGGTGAGAGAGGACATCCTTGTCTAGTGCCAGATTTCTAAGGGAATGCTTCTAGTTTTTGCCCATTTAGTATGATATTGGCTGTTGGTTTGTCGTAAATAGCTTTTATTATTTTGAGATACGTTCTGTTAATACCTAGTTTATTGAGGGATTTTAGCATAAAGTGCTGTTGAATTTTGTCAAAGGCCTTCTCTGCATCAATTGAGATAATCATGTGGTTTTTGTCTTTGGTTCTGTTTATGTGGTGAATTACATTTATAGACTTGCGTATGTTGAACCATCCTTGCATCCCCGGGATGAATCCTAC
>CAUYLG010020602.1:0-25265 GCA_963573385.1 Cacajao melanocephalus
GCATTCTAGCCTGGGCAGTAGAACAAGAATCCTGTTCTCTCTCCCTCTTTTTCTTCCTCTTTCTTTCTCTCATACATTCTTTTTCTTTCTTTCACTCTCACTTTCTTTCCTCTCTTTTTCTTTCTTTCAAAAAAAAAAAAAATAGAGACAGAGAGCTGGGTTTCAGTCCCATTTCTATTATTGATAACCTTGAGCAAGTTATTTGACATAAACCTGTTTCCTCAACTCTAAAATATGACCCATAACATTACCTACCCTAGAGGATTCCTGTAAAGGTTAAATGAGATAATACATGTCATATTTCTAGTGCAGTGCCCGGCACATAGTAAGTAAATAAGCAAGATCTTGGAAATTACTGTCTATTTAATAGTTTTCCAAAGCTAATGTGGAGAATTTTACAAAGAAGCTTGAATATTGTCATATATCTTTTTGAGTTAAAACACAAGATATTTTTATAAGACTCTTCTGTGTTCATGAAGAACTTTACTGCAAAGGAGTGAAGGAAGAAATAACTTTCCCCACAGTGAGCTCTACTGCTGTGCTAGGGGAGAGGTCAACATGTTCAACCATTTCACAGGAGTGTTTCTAGTAAAAGAACAGGCAAACCAAAGAGAATATCATCACTAGTAGCATTTTAAAATGAGGAGCAGCAACCCCAAGAGAGAGGCAGGACTTAATAATTATTTGTCCAGATTTTACCAGAGAACACTACTGTTACAAGAGGTTCAATCACTTTGGCTAAGGAGAATCCACATCTCATTCTTAATTCAGTACTCATTTCTCACACATTTTGTCTCTCCTTTTATATCATGACAGAAGGGACAGACCTGATCTTCTTTTATCTCAATGACATAACATTAGCACTCTTTGAAATAGCAACATTTTCTTTGTCATAGTCCTAGTAACCACTGAGGAAAATACTCTTCAAACTCCAAGATGAGAGTCAGGAGGATCTCCTGAACCCAGAAGTTTGAGGCTGCAATTACATATGATCGCACCATCGCACTCCAGCGTGAGCAACAGAGCGAGACCCCATCTCTCAAAAATAAGTAAATAGATAAATAATAATTTTTAAAAGGAATCCGAGATGAAACTTGGATTCATCCAAAACCATCCAATATTAGTTTTTATTTTTCTAAGGGTATGATTGGGCAAACAATGCATTTGAAGTTGTTTATTCATCATCAAACTCATTCTCATATCATTTTAGCTGAAATGTGAAATTTTCACATGAAAAGTATAGTGCCCACTGTACCAATGGGGATAATCTGTGCTGAAAAGATCAGCCTCCCTTATGTATCAGGGTCTCCACTAAGATCTCATGGGACAATATCTTGATGCTAATGTCTAGGTATCAAAGAAACAATATGATTTCATTTCCACTAGAAATTATGCTTAAATTATTCAATTTAATTAAATTGTCCAATTATTTGGACTACTCCATCAAATATCTGAAGACTAAAAACAAGACCTAGTGTTAACATTTACAATGATTACCATTAAAATGTTATTAACATATTATCCTGACACACAGCAAGGATTTATTTAATCCATTTGTAGGTATATTTCCAAATCTGTTTCCTTTTAATGTTTCCCACAAATAATTATTAAGAATCTACTGTACTACTTTTCAGCAATAAAAAATAACAAACTACTAATACACAAAACAACATAGATGAATTTCAAAAGCATTAGACTATGTGAAACAAGCCATATCCTATCATTTATATGATAGTCTAGAAAAGGCAATACTATAGGAAGGTAATAGAGATCGGTATTTCCAGGAGGTAGGGGTGAAAGTGAAGTAGAAGACTGAGTGAAGAGAGGCATGAAAGAATTTTGGGGAGTGATGTCACGCTTGTCTCAATTATGGTAAAGATTACCTGACTTCATACATATGTCAAACACATGAAAGCATATGCTTCAAAGTGTAAATTGTATTATGTATAAATAATTTTTCAATTTAATAAAGAATAAGAAGTCATAAAAGGCCTAGCTGTAGCATCCCCCTGGCACACACATCAAATCATATAGAACCTACAGTATGTCAGAGGTGTGCATAGCTCTGGCAATAGCCAGAGATAGACATGACACCTGATTTCAGGAGCTGGCATCTACGGTGGGAGACAGACTTTTTTTTTTTTCTCGAGATGGAGTTTTGCTTTTGTTGCCCAGGCTGGAGTGCAGTGGCACAATCTTGGCTCACTGCAGCCTCTGCCTCCCAGGTTCAAGCGATTCTCCTGCCTCAGCCTCCTGAGTAGCAGGGATTACAGGCACCTGCCCGCACGCCGGGCTAATTTTTTTGTATTTTTAGTAGAGACAGGGTTTCACCATGTTGGCCAGGGTGGTCTCAAACTCCTGACCTCAGGTGATCCATCTGCCTTGGCCTCCCAAAGTGCTGGGTTACAGGCATGAGCCACTGTGCCTGGCCGAGACAGACTTTTTAAAAAATTATCACAAATTTATACATATACTCACAAATTTGGGTAAACACAATGAAGGGAATGAGGAGAACAGACAACAGAGAGACCTAGTTTAGAGCTTTGTGAATTATTAGGGTTTTGATTTGAGATTTTTTTTTTTAATGCCAAGACTTGTATCTAAAAGTCTCTAGGATCACAAGCTCATACAGAGCTCGGAGGAAACATGGGTTTTTCATTTAGTCACTTGGGTCCTAGAAACTGGGAGAAGCTAGAGTGAGAGGCTGCAAAATAATGAGAGAATCATAAGAACAGTCTGTTAAGCCATTAAAATTCCAGGACACTTCCATTCCCTCTGGAGCTCCTGGACAAGGGAGCAAACCTGTGTGTGAGAATGTTACTCATGGAAAATGCAGGTTTCATTAAGATCATTTGTATGTTATTAATGAAAATGTGTAATCTGTAGGAGCTTGATGCTAGTCTGTTCCTTGCCTCTTATTCTATTTAATTAGCTGTGCGTAGGAGGTGCTGAATTGCAAGAGCCCCTTTATTTTATGGTGATATTCCCAGTACAGCTTGAGATGTATTTGGAACGTAACAGAGAAAATTAAACTGTTCCTTTGGCCCTAATATAAAGAAAACGCTGTGGGCTCACACCTTCACTGAAATTGTTTCCACATTTGAATTACATTATCTCTCTGGTGATTAAAACTGAAAAGAACCTGCCCTATTAGTAAAACATTTTCAGCATTACCAAAAAAGAAAATTCAATCCATGATTGGGTAATACAGAAATTAACAAGTGCCCACTTTTCAAAGATCACTATATACACAAACACATAATATATATGTATGTACACACACACATTCTTCGGGAGAAGAAAAGAAAATCCAACTTTTGATATTTGTAAAAGTGATTAACAGTGAAATCTTCTTCACCCCCGAGCACTTTAAACACAAACTCACTACAAAAGTAAACCACAGGAGTGTAATTATAATAGCTAATTTTTATTTGGTACTGTGTGCCAGACATTCTTCTACAAGCTTTACACATATTCATTCATTTAAACTCATTACCCCTACAAGGTAAATACAGTTGACCCTTGAACAATGCAGAAGTTATGGAGTTATGGGTGCCAATTCTTACACAGTCAAAAATCCAAGTATAACGGGACTCTCCAAAGCTTCACTACTAATAGCCTACTGGTGACTGGAAACCTGGGGTAATGTGAAGAGTTTATTAACACATATTTTGTAAGGTATATGTGTTATGTACTGTGTTCTTACAATAAAGTAAGCTAAAGAAAAAATGTTGTTTACTAGCAGTATATTTATTGATACCATAAGTTTATGCCATCTGTTTTTGAGATGAATTATCTGTCTGAAATGGCAGTAACCACCATGCAAACCTCAATCTATAGTACATACCAAGCAATTCAACTTTTTCTTGTAATGTCATGACCTTTCTCTGCTTGTTGGGAGCACTTCCGGCAGCACCACCAGTGGCATTTCATAGGGAACCCATGGTATTATTCAAGGTTTACAATATTGCACTAAACATGATGGGAAATGCATGAAAACTGTGAGAGATCACTTTTTCCTGCAATATCAATTTACTGGAGAGACAAACTGTTCATGTGGAGATGATTAGCATCACGCAGTGTTTTAAGCAGATACTCGCAACACCTGAGCTCAGTGCAGTAGCAATAGGAGGCGACTATGAAATTATTACAGTATGTACTACAGTTAATTTTATGCAGTTATAATTTAATATTATGTGTTTATATTTGTTTACATTTCTCTTGATTGTGAATGGTGCCATGTATGGTCTGTAAGTGTTTGTGTGAGTATGTTTTAATAAATTTTCACTTTTTATAATAGCTTGTGTATATTTTATGGTAGTAAATGATAAGATAGACTAATAGCTACATATATTTTATGCATTCATGATACACTTAACTTTCCTTAATTTTTTGAATATTTCTAGGTTATGCAGTTCATTTGCAAGTTTTTTCAAACTGTCTCAAATCTCAAAAAAATTTGCCTACATATTTATTGAAAAAAAATCCATGTGTAAGCAGGCTCATGCAGTTCAAACCCATGTTGTTCAAGGGTCAAGTGAACTGCCTTCGTTTAACAGATGGAGAAACTGAGACTCAAACAGGCAAAATAACTTGCCCAGATCACACAGTGAATTGAGTAGAGATGGGGTTGAAACTCAAGCTGTTTGGCCCCAAATGCATCCATTCTGCATTCTGTTGGCTAATGTCAGTTTCATCAACTATGTATAGATATGTATATGTTTTGACACCCAGAGAAGTGGTTCTACTTAATGTTGAAATCATTATAGATGTTTAGCTTCTAAATTTCTACCATAGGTTCGTTTTTGCTTATTCCTAATCAAAGATAACTTTCCTCCATTTAAGAAAAATACGATTAGATTAGGTAAATAATCAAAACCCTCAAAGATATCATCATTATTTTGAGCATATTGATGAATTCAAATTCTGGAAAGGCAAAGTTTCCTGGATTTTCACATGATATTAAATATTAAAAGAGGCCAGGCACAGTGGCTCACACCTGTAATCCCAGCACTTTGGGAGGCCAAGGCAGGTAGATCACTTAAGGTCAGAAGTTCAAGACCAGTCTGGCCAACATTGTGAAACCCCCATCTCTACTAAAAATACAAAAATTAGGCTGGGCAAGGTGGCTCACACCTGTAATCCCAGCACTTTGGGAAGCCGAAGCAGGCAGATCACAAGGTCAAGAGACCAAGACCATTCTGGACAACATGGTGAAACCTGGTCTCTACTAAAAACACAAAAATTAGCTGGGTGTGGTGGTACATGCCTATAGTCCAGCTACTCAGGAGGACGAGGCAGGAGAATCGCTTGAACCAGGGAGGGGGAGGTTGCAGTGAGCCGAGATCTTACCATTGCACTCCAGCCTGGTGACAGAGCAAGACTCTGTCTCAAAACAAACAAACAAAATACAAAAATTAGCCAGGTGTGCTGGTGCATGCTTGTAATCCTAGCTACTTGGGAGGCTGAGTGGGGAGGATCATTTGAACCCAGGAAGTGGAGGTTGCAGTTAGCTGAGATCAGGCCACTGCACTCCAGCCTGGGCAACAGAGCAAGACTCCATTTCAAAAATAAATAAATAAATAAATAAATAATTTATTTATTTTATATTTATTATATACTTATTAAAAGGAAGATGTGCTGAGACTGGGCACAAAGGTGAGTAATTAAGATATACCGGATGAGTTACCATTTACTGACCTAAAAAATTTTAAACAACACACCAAGTTCTACTAACACCTGCAAAATGTACTCCTCACTCCTTGATCTACCCCTCTACCTCTCCTCCTATCTTGAGTGTTTTTGGCCACAGTTGGGCCTCAGGGTGTAGTGACCCACACCCTCTCCATGTCTCTCTCTTTTTTTTTTTTTTTTTTTTTTAGATGGAGTCTGGCCCTGTTTCTTTCGCAGGCTGGAGTGCATTGGCACTATCCTGGCTCACTGCAACCACTGCCTCCCAGGTTCAGGTGATTCTCCTGCCTCAGCCTCCTGAGTAGCAGAATTACAGGCACCCAATACCACACCTGGCTAATTTCTGTAATTTTAGTAGAGATGGGTTTTCTCCGTGTTGGGTGGGCTGGTCTTGAACTGCTGTCCTAGTGATCTGTCTGCCTTGGCCTCCCAAAGTGTTGGTATTATAGTCTTTTGTTTCATGACTACAGTATTTTCTCTGATCTCCAAAAATTTTCCATATAATTTTTCTGGAGTTTTCTTCTGTCCCTTGTATCCTATCTGTTTCCTATAGCTTTCTTTCATTTGGTCTCTATCTTTTATGTTGGATGTTTGGTCATCTTTGGTTATCCATTTATATTTATTAACAAAATATTTAAAAAGTGTTTGGAAGCTCTGTATGAATGGGCAGCATTTGTCAATGGATGAGCCTCTTAGTTGGGTGATCTGATTAGGTGGGGACTCTACCACATCATTGGAGAAATCCCCAAATGTCAAGCTTTATGTTCTTAGTCTTGTACTATCCGTTTTATTAGAGTGGAAAAATCTTTAGTTTTCCTGAAAGGGAGACAGAAAGCCAGCATTTTTGGGAGACAAGCTGGTGGTCTTCCTATTGAGCAATCAATCAGATTTTCACTTCTTCCCACCTTTTCAGTAAGATGCTTCACTCCCACCCCTGAACTGTGCTTGGTTGTCCCTAGGTCAGAGGTCTTCTGGTTCAGTGTCCTCAGAGGGAGAATTTTCAGTCTTTCATCTGGTTTGGAAGGAAGAGATCAGAAGTACCTGATTGCTCTACTTTTTCAGTTTTTCAAGGGTTCTGCAGTATTGATCCCCCTTTGAAGGTATTTAATAAAGCTGAGCAAACTGAAATGTCAGTCACTGTTTATCTGTCTACTTTCTATCTTTAAAAATGATGATATCTGTCATCTGCAGTGGTTGCCTCCTCTGTGCATTTGTATACTCTCATCCCTTTCCTTTTCCTTCAGTGAGGCTTCAGGAAAAGGTAGAGATGATAATCTCTGTTTTATCCACAGTGTTTCACTCAAAGTCTTATCACAACAATCTTTATTTCTGCAGGTTTTAATTAATTAATTTTTATTTTTATTTATATCACCTTCTAAAGTACTTGGTGCACAAGGAGGCAAAGTAAGAAAGGAGCTGAAAGGAAAAAAAGGAAAGAAGGGGAGGTGGAAAGGAGAGGGAATGTTTTTTATTGAGGGAGTGCTGCTTGTCTTTGTGCCATAGATTTTCCATGGGGACTGAAACTAGAAACTGAGTCAGGGCTTTCCTTTTATCCCAAGGACCTCAGTAATGTGTGGTCTAAGTGGGTCTGGAAACCATTGATAGTTGCCAAAAAAGACATTGGTGATTTTTGGGCTCAATTCAGCAAATATTTACTATAAAATAAATTTCCAATGTAATTTTTCATCTTTTAAGCAGATTTAGCTCTACCGTTTGGTCCTGCTGTATCAAATAAGGGATTAGATTTCTTTTGAATTCAATGGAGAGGAGAATGGAAGTATTTTCATTTCCATTATGGTTTATTCTGTCCTTCTAATAGGTTTTTGTTCAATCATCAACTAAAATTTGGATCCTACAAAATATTTCATTTGTTCACTTATTCTTTCTTTCTTTTAATTTCCAGATCTGGAAATTTCTAGTAGAAGATTGTGACTTAGGGATTAAGGTGGTACAATTTGTTTTCATCCTTAGCTAATGATTTCAGCAAAGATTAATTTACCACTATTATGTGGCAATGTTTTGGTTCCTTTGAATTCAAAGTCGAACAATGTATGATTTTTGTCAGCTTAAAGAGTTTACAGTTCTAGGGCATGCTAGCTCATTCCTATAATCCCAGTACTTTGGGAGGCTGAAGCGGGAGTATCAGTTGAGCCCAAAGAGTTTGAGACCAGCTTGGGCAACATGGGGAATCCTTGTCTCTGCAAAAAGTAAGAAAAATCATCAGGTGTGATGGTAAGTGCCTGTGGTCACAACTGCTTGCAAGGCTGAGGTAGGAGAATCACATGAGTCCCAGAATTCAAGGCTTCAGTGAGCCATGATAGCACCAGCCTGGGTAACAGAGTGAGACCCTGTCCTGCCTGCCCCACCCCAGTCCTGCCTGCCCCACCCCACCAAAAAAAAAAAAAAGAACAACAAGAAGAGTTTACAGTCTCACGGATTCCCACTTTAAAGAAAGAAAGGTATGATGTATTGACAAAGCAATTTTGCATGTACAGGGAATGAACAATTACAGAGCTGAGTTCCTGGAAGGAAGGTCATCTTCCATAATGAAATCATATAAGCTTCAGAATCAGTTAAACTTGGCTTTAATTCTAGCTTTGCTGTAAGTAGTCTCTGAGGGGAAGCCATATTTCCTCTCTGAGTCTCAGTTTCCCCATCTATAAAATAGACATAATTATAGGACTTATCACATACTGGTTTAAATGTGGTGACACATGTAAAAGGCCTTAGCCTTAGACCGCCTGGCTCTGAGGAAGGGACTAATTAAGGGCAAGTGGAACCTGTAAGGAGAGTGGAGACTGTCCAACAAGGAAATGAGCTATCTTCCAGTTCTGCACTTTCTAGTTATGCTTTCTTATGTCTAAAACTAGGACATTATGTCTGTCCTATTGAGTTGCTGCAAGGATTGTGTGGAATGGGATAATGTGAGCAACTCTTGTCACTAGATATGTTTTAGATAAGCATTATTATGAAGATGTTAGGGATACCCTGGGGACTAGATTGCATGGTGAGAGTATGTCCAAGAAAGGCTGAGCGTTAGTTGGAACATTTGTGCTCAGTAACCTGATTATTGTGGTGCTTTCTGGATTGGGGGTTTCTGGAAAACTTAAATCTAATTGCTTGTCATGAGAATTTTTCTGACATGTGGAGGTAGTTTAATCTGGAAGCGACCTTGGAAATAATTAAAAATTAAAAGCAGCGTTGTTGTCTGGAATAGTATGTGAAGAAAATGTCACTTGTTCACTCCAAATCTCAAGGTCTTCCCTTCTACAAAACATGAGAACAACTTCTAGAAATGAGGAATTATTTGGGATTGTTGGTTTTTGTTTTTTGTTTTGTTTTTTAGAGTAGAGAAATGACTTCTTTGTACATTGGTGAGTAATATGCTACATAGACTAATAGAATCATACACTTTTGGAGCTGAAAAGTAGCTGAAGGACCATCCGATTGAAATTTTAAATTTTATTGATGAAGAAATTAAGCTCAAGGAAGGCTGTTAGTTGTCCAAGACCACAGAGTTAACTATTGAACTTAAGAAAACAGCCACTTCTCTGCTCAAATTTCAGCTGAAACCACATTGTATAATGAAAGAACTCAACGTAACATTACAACGGAATACTTTAAATTCTTTCTAGTCAGTGACAACTTAGGGTAGAGAAGATCGTTGCAATTATGTAAGAAAATTCAAAAAATTAACTTTATCAGTTAATTGAGATTTCGTAAGCATTCTTGAGCTTCTAAATTAACACTTCAATTTTTATACGCTACAGAGCTATTAATTACGTATCTGATCTTAATTACTTATGTCAAAATATATCTAAAGCATCAAGTTCCACTGTTTTAAGAATTTGGGAGATCACTGCTTCTTATTGTGGACGAGAGTCATTGATGTTCAATAACCTGACCAACCACTCAAGGTCTTTTAGTAGGTACCATTTTTAAGTGGATCCATCCTGCTTTTCTCAGTAGCATTTATTATTGTGAATTATAGTGACTGTGAATATACAAGGTTTCTGAAAGTACTGCGAAGTTGCAGAGAGGCATATATCAGCAACATTCATGTGACTTTTGTTTTATCAAGTGAAAATGAGGCATTTTCCCGATTGGCAGCAGAAGGACCCCAACCCTCCTGTGAATAATACTTTCTTAGTTTGAAACATAGGCTTGAGAAATAGTCTTCTTTTAAAAACTTTCGGACAAAGACTGTAATTCATAGTCTTTCTTTGGGGAGAGCTATTTCAATATTGCTGTTTCTTTATGTGCTGAATAAAGCACCAGACTTGGAACCGTATTGCCCTTTTTTTGTATTTTGGCTTTCCCCGCGATCCCTTTAGGAGACAGTCACTGGTAATAGCATGATCCTGGAAATGGCAGAGCTGGGGCCGTACCCACAGAGTGAAAGGCCCACAGTGAGTGCCATGTTTTGGTTACTGGACCCAGGGCCCGAGCATTCTTGGCAGTGAATGTGCAGTTGGCTTTTGAATATCTGGCTTTTGTGTGTGTGTTTATTGGTTCCTTCTCCATGTTAAGCTCTATTTGCTGAGGACTTTGCTTTTCTCAATCTCTGGTTGTATTACAAAAATTATTTTAGGCCAGTACATACTCAATTATTTTAAGGCCAATACATACTCATAGTAAAAAATTCCAGCAGAACAAAAAGTTATACAGTGCACTGTAGACTGTCCCACTAGCATCAGTCTCACTCTTCACAGGAAACACCACCTATTGATTCTTGAGTCTCCCTCTAGACATTTTCCATGTGAACACATCCATATATGTATACATGAGTATCTTTTTTTCTTGAATGGGCATATATACGTGTATTTTAGCCTTTTCACTTTATAATATATTTTGGAGATCTTTTTGCATCACTACACACAGTTAACTCATTCCTTTAAATGGCTAAGTGATAGTCCATCTTAGGGATATTTCGTTCCTCATTATTTTCTCGTATACTTTCCTCTCTTTCTCAGACAACGTTCCTCAAGACAGACATATAGTCAGTCTCACACTTAAGCTGGTGTTACCTGGAGGAGGCTCAGTTTTGCAACCCTGAGAAAGCAAACTGGTGAGAGCCTGGGAATACAGTTTCCTGTCACCATCGGCACCTCCCTTCAACCTCCTGGCTATGAGGGGTGATATGTATTTTTGTGTTCACCAAAGTCAGAGATGCAGTGGTGGCTCCAAGAGGCAATGGAGCATGGACAAGTGAGTGGGAGGTTGGGTACATCGGTGGCGAATCCTTAGATTGGACATAATGAAGCAGAAAATCAAGATACTGCACTGTGAGAATTTTCAAGGTCAATAATGCTGCTCGCTCTCTTTTTAAGTCGTTAGCACAGGGGCTGATTCCAGCAGCTTTGCCTGTTTTCTCAGGCAGGAGGAAGCCCCAGAGCTTGTAAAGCCCATCTCAGGAAGAGCTTGCATACTCCCAAAGGAAATTGGAATGTCAGTTTTAGCCTGCCTTTAAGCAGGAGTGCTAAACTTTGGACAAGATAAGTAGTTTTCAAACTTCTTTTAGAAGGGGAACCTATTTTTCCAGTGAAATCTCTTACTATTCCCTGTATATAAAGGAGATAAAAGCAGAGCTTTTTGGTCCACTTTCGGTCTTTCCCCAACACTTCGAATCGCTTGGCATCTTCCCAGAACACAGATTGGAAAACAACAGTCTAGACAGCATATCTTTTCAACTGCGATGTTAAGATGTTATCTTTCTTTGTCTTTAAATAGAATTTAGACATTATGAAGGGTTTCTCCTTGGCATATAATTTCGAAGCGGAAATACCTTCCATTTGTCCTTTTTAAAAGGGCCTGTTTTTACTTTGCTAAATCAAAGGGCAACCTGTTGGTTGAAGATAGGATGGATCACTTTGGTTAACGTTTAGCTACAGAGGGAAAAGTTAAAAGTATCCAGACTGGGGGAAACTAGCTTGTAAAGACAGCAAGTCTTTATACAAATTCCAAAGCCTGTGAGATTGATTGCTTTTAGTGTTTGCTACAGCCGAATGATTAACTAGAACCCTGACACTAAGCCCGTATGAGAAGTGATTTATGCTCTGAGTGCAGAAAGATGTGTGCATGTAACTATTGGATTTCTTATTGAGGTCTTTTAAACATTGTTGATGTTGGGGACACCCACTGCTTACAGAATTTTTATTTCATTTTGCGTTTTATTGTCTTATGCCAGAGGCCAAGGCCAACCTTATAATATTTACTAAGTTTGGTTGGTCAGGACTTTTTAGGGGATTCCACTGAGTCTGGGGAAAAGAAGAATACTTCAAGTTGTCTAAAGTGAAGATTGCTGTGAAATTTTTCACCACCACTAGTGAGATAGTTGGTTTTATGATTAATCAGTTTTTCTAATTAAAGATACACCATACTCACAAACACTGAACTACACTATATTTATTTGGGATTTCAAAAATGAAATGTTTGTTGATCAATACCAGAGCCAGCTTTCATGGAGGCTTTTTTTTTTTTAAATTGTGGATGAAAACTCCCATTTCCCCAAGTTGAAATAGGATATTTTGTTTCGGTACTCTACACCTTCAGAGAAACTTCTCTAGTAAACTATAGAAGTGATCCCTGAAAGTATAGTCTTAGGATATTTTGTTTCAAAATGTTTATTGAGCATCTACCATGTGCCAGTTATGGTTCTTGGTCATTGAGATATTGATAGCAAGCAGAGAAGACACAGTTCCTGCCCTCAGTGGACCCGCTGTCTCATCGTTAGTAGCTGGTTGTTAAACAATCTGGCAAAAAGTCATTTGCCCAACTATCTACAAAAGATGTTGTCTGAGGGAGGCAGTATGCTGCAGGGTAGTGAAACCTGTCATTTTGGTAGGGAACTTAATTTCTGTGCATTAGGTAAGGCCAATGGAAGTCGAAGATCATGGTCTTGCCCTGAGCGTAAGATAGTAACACATAAGTTCTCAACATGTGCTATTACCTACCTGCAGGTGGAAAAGTAAAACATTTTCCTAACTATACACATTCCTCCAGGTGTAATGCAGACTTACAAAAGAAAAAGCATTCGGTTGCAATTCTCTCATAATAGAGAATATCAAGAGATCGGAAGAGTAGCTGATGAGGAGATGCTTTCCCTGGTTCCTTAGAGCTGTGGATTTCTAGAGCCCTCATCTTTTGTATCTTTCTATTATAACCATCAGAGTGCTACCGACCTGAGTAGTCAGGAATTCTTACTCTTTCTTGGGGAGATATTTTAATTTTTAAGATAGTGAGTGCCTTTGCTTTCTGTCGCAATAATTATCTTAGACTGTAGGTGTAAGGAATCAGACTTGGTCAACTACTGTTCTGGACCAGGACTGATTCTAAGTGACAGCTCAGATGCAAAGTCATATTTGCCTTGTTCTATTCTGTGCCATGTTATGCTATAAGTTGTTATACTATTATGCTGTATTTTAGGAAAATAACTGTCAGTGTTGCCATTAAGAAAGGTTGACATCTGCGAATAAATTTGTCTTTCCTTGTGTCTTTCTTTGTGGATTCATGTATTTGGAGCACTATCTTCTGTGTGGTTTTTAGAAAGGCATAGTGTGTCTTAAGGCACTTTTCCTGCCTTGTTCATGGAAAAGATTGAGGTTTAGGTAGGAGACTGAGTGGCTTAAGGCAGCAGAACATATGGGGGTCAGGTTGAATTTCTCACCAGCATGCCTTTGTTTAGGGCCATGGTCTGCTTATTCTGGGCTCTCAAAGAGAGTAAAGCACTTGCTGATTTTAAATCAGTACAGGTTTTAATTCAGACCTAATTGCTATATCAAGCTGTGTAAGTGTATTTCTTCCCTAACTAGAGGCAAACATTTTAAATTCAAGAAAAGACTCTTCTTTTGTTCTTTCGTGTGTGTTCCTCATTTCCTGTAGGCTACCTTTTTGTATGTAATACACCTTTTATAAATATTTGCTGATTGATTGAGAACGGCCCAGAGCTAATAACTTACAGATCATGACAGATTCAGTTTTGGAGAATTCATTGACTCATTGCACAGATACTTGTCGAGGTCTCACTGCGTGCAGTACCGCCAGTGGGAATAAATAATTTGCTCTTTTGGTTGGATCTAAATCTGTCTGTCAGCAGTAATGTATTGTATATGATATGACTATAAATTGATAAGCATTTCCCTGGAAAATCGGTCTCATTACCTGCAGTCACGTTCCATCAGCCCTCGTCTTACTCAGTTTACTGCCTAAATGTAGCACAGAGCTCTCCCTTTTTTCCTATCCTCAGTGGCCTGACCTGCACTCGAGCTTTTGTGATTGCTTGATTGGATTGTCGCTGTGATGTAACAGCTCTCTTTATATCAATTTGTGTTCCTGTCCCACCCCTACCCATCTTCTAGGCTCTTCCACACTGATGCTGCAATGATCTTTCTAACTTAAAGACTGATCTTATCCCTAGAGGATTTTGTTCATAGCATACAAGACTTTTTAATAGTCTTGCAGCCTTCACTCCCTGCACTCTCCACCCTCTGCCTACTTTGTGTCTGGGAGTGTCCAGTGTCAATATCTGTCAGACAATGAGCTCTATGAGGACAGGGTCCATTCATGCATGTACCTCTTTGAAACTCTGGGATCCAGAATGGGGCCGTGAATATGGTGGGGTTGCAAAAGCTTTTGTGGAATCAAACTGGATTTCGTACACTTTCTGAAACGAACAGGATTTTGGCTTGTTAACAAACCAGGTTACATCGCCTTCTGTCTAAACACTTAATTCTTATTTGATGGACTCATTGTTTGTCGAAGCTCTCTGAAATGGAAAATAGACGGCTCTTTCCTCTGACTGCTCAACAAACCTCCAGAAGTATATTTAGAACATTTAGCACTTGAAGAGTGTTAAAGACTGTCTGTATATTTCATAAAGCTGTCCTCCTCCTCATCTGATATGAGGAGGTGATATTAATTTCTAAAAATAATAGAAAGGCAGAGTAAAGCAATCCAAGAGAGTCTTCTGCACTGTGTTCTTCAAAGTATCTTTTGCCTTTAGGCTATCTTGAGAACAGAACATGAAATAATTTCACAGATTTTTTCATTGTTTCTTGAATCTGTTTTACATTTTTATAATTTTTACCTTGTCGTATTCTATGAATCTTTTTATATTCTTTATAACATTGATTTTAGCATTTATCCAGTGATGTTTAACCAAAGTGTATAAACTTAGTATTATTTCAAGACGTCTCTTGCCTAACTAGATATCTGCAAATTTTTCAGTCTTTTGTTCAGCAGATTTTTTTTCTATCAAAAATTTTTGTTCAGCAGAAAGGTTTATTTGGATTGCAGATTATTCACTATGATTTGCTGTCTTTACAGACACTTGTAATTTATTTATTTATTTTTTCTTTTTCCTGTTTCATGAGGCTAAGAGACTGCATGCAGATGAGAAGCTAATATATGGCATGCTCTTTATATTCAGAAACGACCCTACTCACTATCGGGGTTGGTGTCTTGAGTTGTGTTTCACCGACACACACAGATAATTTGTTACCTACAGTCTCTGTTGATCTCATTCTCTCGGAACTAATGGTGCATACTTTGGAGGTAATTGTACTGTCTCTGTGTAAAGAATAGGACATTGAGGTTTAATGGATTTAAGTTACTTGCTCAGGATAACCTTGGTTTATTTGTCTAAAACCCATTAAAAATTTTTTTATCATGAAATTTTGTTCTTAAAAGGAAAAATGACATTTTAAGGAACTGTCATATACCTACCACCCTTTTAAAGGTATCAATATTTGCATGTTTTAAGGCCCAGTCTTCATCACTGTACTTGCTTTACACCTAAATGTAATATTTTCTGATCTTCCCCGTGTCAACTGAGTTTTCTAAATAAAATAATTGACACTGGGAAGATCAGAAAATATTACAATTCTTTTTAGGCTCATTTTAATCAGATTCATGTAACCATTTAAATTCATTCTTATTGTGATTATTTTAAAACCCACAAAACTAAGAAAATCCATTTTTAATCACTGGAGAGAAAAAATGCAAAAATAAGCAAACCGGGAATCTTAGCAGATGGGTAATTAAAAGCAAACAAAGCAGAATTATCTGAGAGTTAGTATGCATAGTTCTATGTACTAAAAATGGGAGATTAAGTATACCCAGTCCTTGACAATCTAGCAGCAGATAATTGATTTTGTTTCCAGAAGTTCTCCACTCTGTGGTCTCCTGAGCTTTCTTCTACCATTTTCCTGGCCCATCGAGTAATAGAGGCAGTGGAGTAGCATGAATGACTCCATGTAACAGTCTCCTTTAATGATTTGCATTATTTTTGAGTTAGGCATAGGATTGCTTTTGGTCATTCACACCACCTCTCTATTATCGTCACACGGATAATAAAATATTGATTCAGATCGCTGCTTTAAACTATAAAATTCTAGAACCATAGCTTGGCCATCTTTGTAGTCCTAGCACCTAGGACAGGGCCTGACTTTCAGTAGGTTTTCAGTGGATATTTGTTGGCTGGAACAGAACCACTCTAAAATGATGTGTTATTGGTTAAGAGCCTACATGTGGACTGCTTAAATTTTAAGCTGGATTAACATAATCTAAGCAATAATTTTCTTGGCATGCATTTAATGTAAGATAAAAGATTGTTGTTATTTTGAAAACAAACTGAAAACTGAAAAAATTAAACTGATCTAATTTTGCTCCAAACACATTACCAAGAATAAAGCAAGTAATATAAATTGTGCTGAAATGGGAAGGAAAGGAGACAAAATCTAAAGGGAGGGGAAGATTATAGCTAGAAAGCAAAGTTGTTTTTCAGAACTATTATTTCTGTTGTGACCTTTTCTTCAAGTTAACTGGTAATACATACAGTGATTTGCTTTTTCTAATATAGAAACCCATGGCATTCTAGGAGCTTATTTATAACCCCCTGCGAAGAGCAGGCAGTAAGGAAGAAAGCTTAATTATGCATTTTAAACACTGTGCTTCGTGTGGTCAGATGAAATGTTATTCTGCTTGTACTGTGGTATCCTTTATGTCTGAGCAAACATACCTGGCTTACTTTCCCCAACTTCCCCCTGTCCTTTTTCTCTGTTCAGGAAATCAATTTGGTTGAATTTCTTGTGTAGGGTGAAACCCATGGACTCGTACAGAGTTGGTGAGTGGGCCGTCAATGGGATCTCTGTTAGCTCATTTTTCATTAGGGAGATACATTTCATCAGGGAGATACAGCCTAGATACAGAGCTGTGATCTAGGAGAGTTGCCAAGCAGCTAGAGTTAAAAAAAAAATACACAAAACAGCAAACAACGTAATTCTTTCATGTGGCAATCTCTATTGTGCTCACTATGCTTGCTGCTCGCTGACCAGTTCTAAAATAGAGTCCACGGGTTCTTTTGCCTTTGGCTGTTTCTGGGCTCTTAGACACTTAGTCTCACAGCTTGGTTCTGAATAATTGTCCACTGACAGTATTCAAAGGGCGGAAGTGCAAGGCTCTCTTTTTGTGAGGTGGAACTAAATTGGAAAACTATCGAAATTCATGAAAGATTTCTCAGGTTTACTTTTGTGAGTTTAGCACATGTAAAACATTGACAAAACTTTAATGTCCATATCTGAGCATGTTTGTTCTTTTAATCCAAAATCTTCATTGTTTATTTTTTTATATCCCTGTCTATCTCTTTCACAGGATCTATAGTGGTGGCATAAAACCCAAATGTGGTCTTTCTTTTTTGCTTTCCAGATCTTTGGAAGGGCTAGTATGAAACAAGCCAATTAACACAACTTGGTTTCATCTGCTTTATTTTATGACCGTCTCTTGGTGGCCAGAGCCAGCCCTCTGCCCCAGAGAAAGCAATGATGCCTACCTGGCTAATGGTGGTTATTTTAGTTGTGAGTACTCGAAGTTGTCTTGTGTGTAAGATTCCTTAAAGAAGTTGTTGTTTTTCCATGATCTAAATAGGACACTGTTCCCAGGTAACTTTGGCAGTCTGAAAAATGACCTCTTTCTTGGGGCCTCTCAGAGATTGAATTGAATTGACTGATTTAAAGTGTTATTCCATTAGCAAAATATGTCTAACAATCACTTTGAGGACGTGGGACAAATGTGGTCTCAGTTCAACTGTGTTCCTGTCAGAATACCCCTGTGGTGACTCTCTCCTACTACACCGGTATCATAAAGGTGGGGTGGAAGACCCCCACTGCAGCCAGCAGTGCTGGTCCATGTCCTTTCGAGTGCACTGTCCCTCTGCTGCTCAGGGTCAGGATGCCCACACACTCCTGCACCCAGCCTCGGAGTCCCAGCTGCCCCTTCTAGGTTGCCTTTGAAGCTGCACTCTCTGCTTGCTCTGTGGAATTCCTCCTTTAAGCTCTGCTGAGTGAAAAGAGTGATCACTAGTTATGGTGCTCGAGAAACATTGGATAAATTAAATTCTCCTGACTATGTTGTAGTCAAGAAGCAAAATATTTCTATTTCACTTTGAAATTATAGTGTGTGTTATACATTTAGGCTTGCTGCAATAATAGGCTCCAAGCAAATGACACTTGGGTTCTTTTGATTTCAGTTATTTGTAGCAAAAGAACTAAGTTTTCATTTGTTGTATCTCCTATGACCTCTTTTCCCAAAGTAGGCTGATATTGGATTCAGTGATCTATTTAACTATGCCGCTTGCTTTTGCAGTCTTTACATCTCCTGTTGGAGCATGGCTGTTACGTTGACATGGTGATAAAGTTATGATCACTGTGTTTTTGGTGTGGGTGTCCAGTAGTGATGAAGAGTAGCCACACACTACGATTGGAATCAATAGACATTGCCTAAGATCATTACTGTACCTCACTGTCAATTAGACAGTAGCAGGAAATCTTTGACATCAAGGGCAGCCCCCTCAATCATGTTTCATAGCATTGAGGCAGCAGTGCCATGTGTCACACATATCTAATGCTCGTGTGATGGGGCAGAACTCGTTAGTATGTGTCTGTGCACAGACTCACTGGGCCCTCCACTCTCTGAAGAAAGAAAGTACAACACTCAATGGATGAATTCTTCAGAGAAAAGCTATCATATCGGAATACAAACTAACTCCTTTGAAGCTCCATTGGAGAGGAACTTGATGTATTGGGAATATGAAGGATGGGCATGGAAAATAGAGGAAGTGACCAAGGAAAGCAGATAGAAAAAGTGGGCAGGTGTGGATAAATGAGTGAGTCTTCCTGGAGTAGAAAAATGAGTGGCTCTGGTACATTTTGTGTTGTTTGAGAATAATGTAAAATAGGGCTTTCATGTTGCTATGCACTATATTCTGGAACTCCTTGGAACAATCGTAGGAGATGCTAGAGAAAATGGAAATTCTTCTAATAGTGACATTGTTCTGCCATGTGAGTCATGACTTTGTAAAGTTTGCAGTAATGATTCCAAAAGCTTGGTATGATTTACCTTTAAAAATAACCTAGAACTGGCCAGGCTCTGTGGCTCATGCCTGTAATCCCAGCACTTTGGGAAGGCCGAGACGGGTGGATAACTTGAGGTCAGGAATTTGAGACCAGCCTGGCCAACGTGGTGAAACCCCATTTCTACTAAAAATACAAAAATTAGCCAGGCATGGTGGTGTGTGCCTGTAATCCCAGCTACTTGGGAGGCTAAGGCATGAGAATCACTTGAACCCAGGAGGTGGAGGTTGCGCTGAGCCGAGATCGTGCCACTGCACTCCAGCCTAGGTGAAAGAGAGTCCGTCTCAAAAAAACAAAACAAAACAAAAACAAACAAACTGAAACCTAGAAATAATTTCATGATTATTGCTATATCTTATTACTCTCATTCATAAAGATTTAGAGTGTTTTCCCTCCACGAGAGAGAAAGCGTGTTCCAGGGAATGCACGTCATCTCCAAGCTCTTATCTTTGCTACAAGTCAGAGTAGGTATCTATTGCTATTAATGAATGTGGCAATTATCATTTATTTATAGTGTCTGTGACTTGTGATTTTATAACTTTTTAATTTACCCATAAGTAAATTTTTAATAAGGAAAAAGGCAAGAATAGATGAAAAAAGCCTAAGTAATGTGTTTATATATCCTTCAAGCATGAGAAAGAAGTACTTTTTAAATGTTCCTCTCAGTAAGAGTGCAACATTGCGTACGTTACAAACCAGAGGGCTATAGGTCAAGCATGTCAAATACAGCCTTCAGTCAGTTAATTGGGCCCTCATAGTGTTTAGAAAATTTTGAATCTATCGCCAACATATCAAATACGCAGATTTCATAGGAAAATCTGACTTCCAGCCATCGAAAAAAGAAAAAAAGACAGAAAGAAAATCCTGATTTCTCTTGAATAGTTGGAACCTTTGGAAACGTTAGGCCTGTATTCCCATCAGCTGGATGTGTTTAGTAGTTTTGCTTATTGGATGAGGCATATGCACCTTTGTTTGCTGTTGCCGCCAAGATGCTGTGTTTGTAAGTGCTGGCTGCTTTGTTTATGTAGGCATTGGAGTGTGTTATTCTAATTAGATCACTAAATCAAAGGTAGACAAAGTGATAGCATTTTAACGTTTATAATAATCCTGTTAATATTAATAATGTTAAACACCTGTACATGCTATGTATTATAATTTTAAAAAACAGTAAGGCAGAATATATTTTCATGATTAGAATATTTTATTTTCTTATAATGCCTCATTTTTGAGATCTTTCAATGGCTTATTTTGCTACCCAGAAGCAAGCATAAAATGTCATAAGCCATTTAAAGATCTATAAAAAGATAAGCTGGGTACAGTGACTCATGCCTGTAATCCCAGCATTTTGGGAGGCTGAGGTGGGTGGATCACTGAACGAAGGTTAGGGGTTTGAAACCAGCCTGGCCAATATGGTGAAACTCCATCTCTACTAAAAATACAAAATTAGCTGGACATGGTGGTGGATGCCTGTAATCCCAGCTACTTGGGAAGCTGAGGCAGGTGAATCGCTAGAGCCCAGGAAGCAGAGGTTGCAGTGAGCCGAGATCATGCCACTGTACTCCAGCCTGGGAGACAGAGAGAGAATCCTTCTTAAAAAAAAAAAAAAAAAAAAAATCTATTAAAAGGAGCTTTATAAGAAAAGAAAAGAAATAGAATTATTTTAATTAAAAGAAATAATCACATTATTTTAAATGAGAATTTATCTTTTTCAGATCTTGAATCCATAGGTTATATCAGTGGTGTGAGCTGGTTTACATATATAAACCCTACTTTATTGTTTTATATGACAATACGAAGAATTTAACCTCATGGTGAAGACCTTGGGTTTGGATACTACTCTGTCACATTCAAGCTGTGTGTGCAGTCAGAGCTTCTCTATGCCTTGGTTTTCCCACCCGTGATGTGGGAATCATTATAGCGCCTCCCTTAGAGGATTGTTTTGGGAATTAAATGGAATACTCTAGACAGGGCAATTGATTCAGAATAAGAATTCAATAAATATTCAGTATTATTATTTCTAGATAAAGTCTTCAATGTTATCTACTTTATTACAATTTTTAATATTATTTGCCAAAATCTTGGTGCTACATTGGGAGTATGTTGGGCACGTCTGCATTTTCTGTCAGCAGCAAGGGTGTAAAGTTGTGCTTTAGAAAGTTATTTCCTACAAAAATCCTAACTTCTAAAATTTCATCTAGTGTCTTATGCCTTCATCTGCAAAATGAAGAGACTTCTCTTCGCCATCCACCATGTAGCATAAGGCAAAGTAGAAACTTTGTAGTGATAATTGAGGCTATTCATAGAAAGCTGCTATAAAGACTTTGCCTTCCATAAATAAATTTGATGAAGATGAATTTAGTCATCTATTTTCCAGTTCCCAACTCCATGCATTTTTCAAGCTTTGGTAATCAAATATAGAAAAGCATAAGTATAAAGTTGTGGCCAAAAGTTATGCAAACTACTAATTTATTGATATGAAAATATACTTTGTCCTTGATGTGTGTCTTGTCTTGTAATTTTAACATTATTTTTCCTTGTGTTGATGTTGACTTCTTGCTGGAAGAAGGGAGGAAACATAGATTTTACTCTTGTGCCTTAAATGATCCACAAGAAAAAGGTTTTTTAATCAGTATACATGGGATATAGCACTAACTTGGGAAAGATACTGTTCATCAACAGAAATTTATGATTATGTGTTTTTGTCTTGTTGTTCAGTGTCCTCAAAAAATTTGGCTTTAAGTGGGAAGAGGTAGACATGGTACCACAAGAACTATTTCTTGGATTTGAAATTGCAGTTTTATTGCACTACAGGAATCCCACATTGCTGAGCAACCACTGTCCTTTCTGAGGAAGCAGAAAGCAGTAATTCACTGTTGTAAATGAAGATTGAGTGTGATGGGTTACATTTGAGGAAAATGTCCTTTTAAATGATTGCAAAAACACAAATCTATCTCAGCTGTAGGGTTTTCAGTGTAGAGACTCTTGTAAATTTTGTCTGGCTGCCATTGTCATTGTTGTTACATTTATTCCATTTCTGTCACTGCCTGTGAGGTGAATGTTTTGCTTTTATCTGATAACTTTGGAAACGGGAGTTATTTCTCCTGAGGCTGTAAGGCAGGAGTGTCTTTCAGGATCTGGTTCATTCTGAAGTATGAAGCTGTTTTTCCTGAAGAGAAGGTAAATTATTAGACATGGTTTTAGTTCCCTGCTGTGTCAGTATAAACCATCCTGTATTGCAGAAAACAGTAAAATGGAATTATCTAAGACAGGAAAGTTAAGAAAGGCATTCCAATTGTTTTTGTTGCTAACTGCTAGAAAACAATTTGTGGGATGAGCCTGTTTCTTTCTCTCTAACCTTTTATATATGTGAGTATGCGGGACTAGAAGCCTTCAGGGTTTGAAGTGGTATTAAACAAGATGCAACAGGCAGATGACACATGGTTGTCACCATTTCACGTATTGCTGGTCTCTAGAAAAATACACCCAAACCTCAGATGACAAAAGAGACAGTAAGGACACTGGTGTTTCAGTAGAGACTGGTGGAACATTGCCAAATTCTTAACAAAAGCATTTTATTGCACGTTTTCACATTCCATATTTATTCACCCTTTTATAAGTAAATTTACATGCATAGATTGTAGATATACAACTCTTCTTTATTTCTCATTCTTTGAAAATTTTGACTTTTTCTTCCTATTGTTAGAAAAGTCTCTGTAATATTTCTCACTGTTAAAGACAAAAATTCTATGTTTTAATTAAATTGGGGGTCAAAGATTTCATATTCTTAAGACCAGTTAATTGAATTACCTAATTATTCCAAGAGTGGGTAATATTTAAAGTGGTTTTATTAGTGGAGATCCATAACTTAGAGACTGTTTCCTTCTAAGTTACGAGCACTTCCTAAAAGTTGTTTGGGACTCAGAATGCCACCCTCTGCCCTACCCCACAAAGAAAACTATATTTTAAATTATAACAAATAAAAATTTGTTTTCCATCCTAATCTACAAATCTTTGTAATCCATACTGGGGCTGATCTATAGTGCTATGGTTTCTTTTTGCTTCTTTGGAAAAATTAATGCCAAGTCACAATGTGGCATATGACTTCGTATCTCCAGTATTGACAAAAATAATATTTTGTTTTCCCTTTGCACTTGGACTGTTAGAAGAAGTTTTTCTCTCCTCCTCCAACAGAAGCAGTGTAAGGAGTTCTAATTCATTTTTCTCTCTTCAGTGCAGGGACATGAAAGGAGTTGGGCATAGCCACATCTGACAAAGATTGCAGCAGAAAGAGATTTTTTGCTCTGCTTGTCCAACCTCCCATGCCCACCGCCCCCAACCCCTGGCCTTGATAGTAAGGATTATATTGGCCTCCTGGCCCAAATAAATATTGGGTTCAAGAAGCTGGTGATAGTTAGGTTCCTGTGTTAGGCACAGAAAGCAAGAGGGCAGGTCCAGTCAGAGTCCCTGAGGACAAGCATGAAGTCAAATGGCCTGTGATAGATGTTGCAGAGCAACTAGCTTGGTATTAGGCAGAAATGGGGTCCAATGGTGAGCAGGTAGAAAACCCTTTGTGTGAGGGAGAGGATCCAAGATGGCCAAATAGGAACAGCTCTGGATTTCAGTTCCCAGCGAAAATGCAGAGGGTGAGTGATCACCGCATTTCCAAACGAATTTTTACTGCCCACAGACCAGGAGCTTCCCAGGCTGAAAAGCACCACGAGTCTGCTGTGTAGCTATTTCAGCCAGTGCAGCGGGTCTCCCCACAAAAACTCACACAAATCCGGACGCTGTTTCAACTGGCGATTGGAATGCCTGGGAGACAGAGTCGCCCATTCAACTGAATAAAAGGGGGCTGAAACAGGAAGCCAAGTGATCTGGCTTGGCTGGTCCCACCCCCAAAAAGACCACCAATCTGAAACTCTCTGGATTGAGAGATTCACAGCAAGCACAGCTGGACCCAGGATGGTACATCTCTGTGGGGGGAAGGGCATCCGCCATTACTGAGGCAGTCCACCATTACCAAGGCAGTCCGCCATTACCGAAGCAGTCCGACATTACTGAGGCAGTCTGCCATTACAGAGACAGTCTGCCATTACTGAGGCAGTTCTAACTATACACCTACAAACAAAACTGCAAGGAAGTTCACACAGCAGCTGGGCAGAGGCCATGGCAGCTCAGCAATGCCTGTGCTGGCAGACTGTGACTAGGCTACCTCCTTGCTGGGCAGGGCATCTCTGAAAAAAGGCAGCAGAATGGGAACTTATAAATAAAGCCCCACCTTCCTGGGCAGAGCGCCTGGGGAAAAAAAGGCAGTTATGAGTTCCACTGCAGCAGACTTAAATGTACCTGCCCAGCAGCTCTGAACAGATCAACGGAGCTTATAGCTCAGAACTTGAGCTCCTGTAAGGTACAGACTGTCTCCTCAAGCAGCTTCCCGACCACCATATAACCAAAGAGACATGTCATAAAGGAGAGCTCCAGCTGACATCTGGCGGGTATCCTTCTGGGACAAAGATAACAGAAGAAGAAACTGGCAGCAACCCTTACTGTTCTGCAGCCACTGCAGGTGATCATTAGGCAAGCAGGGTCTGGAGTGACCCTCCAGCAGTCGTACAGCAGGGAGGCTTGACTGTTACAAGGAAAACTAAGAAACAGAAGAAAAAACTTCATCAGCAACTAAAAGGACGTCCACTCAGAGACCCCATCTGAAAGTCACCAAACACAAAGACCACAGGTAGATAAATCCACAAAGATGGGAAGAAACCAGTGCAAAAAGGTTGGAAATACCCAAAACCAGAATGCCTCTCCTCTTCCAAGGGATCACAACTCCTCACCAGCAAGGGAACAAGGCTGGATTGAGAATGAGTCTGATGAATTGACAGACAGGCTTCAGAAGATGAGTAATAACAAACATCTCTGAGCTAAAAGATCATGTTCTAACCCAATGCAAAGAAACTAAGAACCTTGAAAAAAGCTTTGATGAAATGCTAACAAGAATAAACAGTGTAGAGAGGAATATAAATGAACTGATGGAGCTGAAAAACACAACACAAGAACTTCACGAAGCATACGCAAGTTTCAGTAGCTGAATCGACAAAGCAGAAGAGAGGATAGAGATGGAAGATCAACTCAATGAAATAAAATGAGAAGGCAAGATTAGAGAAAAAA
>CAUYLG010020604.1:0-27839 GCA_963573385.1 Cacajao melanocephalus
TAGCCTGGGCAGTAGAACAAGAATCCTGTTCTCTCTCCCTCTTTTTCTTCCTCTTGCTTTCTCTCATACATTCTTTTTCTTTCTTTCTTTCACTCTCACTTTCTTTCCTCTCTTTTTCTTTCTTTCAAAAAAAAAAAAAATGTTGGTTGAATTCAGGAGGAAGTCCATTGGGTCTTGGACTTTTTTTGATAGGAGACTTTTTATGACCGATTCAGTCTCCTTATTCCATATTGTTCTATTCAGATTTTCTATTTTTTTTATAGTTCAATCATGGTAAGCTATATGTGCCAAGGAATGTGTCCATTTTTCTAGGTTATCTAATTTGTTAGCATTTAATTGTTGATAATATTCTCTTATAATTCTTTGTATTTTCTGGTATCAGGTGTAATTTCTCCTTTTTCACTTCTGATTTTATTTGAATCTTCTCTCTTTTTCTTAGTCTAGCTAAATGTTTGTCAATTTTATTCATCTTTTCAAAAAACATCTTTTGTATTTTTTAAGTCTCTATTTCATCATTTCTGCTCTGATGTTTACTATATCCTTCCTTCATCTTTTTTTTTCTTCTACTCATTTTGTGTTTGTTCTTTTCTAGTTCCTTGAAGTGCAACATTAGGATTACGCATGTAGTTGTGATAAATATATATATTCAGCCACTTTATGTGTTTTAATTAGATAATTTAATTCCTTTACATTCAGGTAATTATTGATAGAGAAGGACTTACTACTGCCATTTTGTTAATCGTTTTCTAGTTTGTGTTGCATACCTTTTCTTTCTTATTCTCTTAGTGTCTTCCTTTGTTGTTAAGTGTTTTTCCCTGGCAGTCTGTTTTGATTCCTTTTAATTTTTAGTGTATCAATTATAGGTTTTTGTTTTATGCTTACCATAAAGTTTACAAAAACATATTTATATTAATATAAATATATATATAACATATATATAATGTTATATATATGTTTGATTACTGATGTCACAATTTACATAATTTTATATTGCATATCCCTTAAAAAGTATTGTAGTTATTATTATTATTGTTTTGAGACAAGGGCTCACTCTGTTGCCCAGACTATAGAGCAGTGGCACAATCTTGGCTCACTTCAACCTCTGCCTCCCAAGCTCAAGCAATCCTGCCACATCTCCCTCCTGAGTAGCTGGGACTACAGGCATGTGCCATCACGCCCAGCTAATTTTTATATTTATTATTTTTAATACTTATTTTTTCCCTTAATACTAAGGATGTAAGTAGTCCCTCCACCATTATATTATTAGAACATTCTGAATTTTATTATATACTTACTTTTACCAGTGAGTTTTGTACTTTTAGATGTTTTCATGTTACTCATTGGCATCCTTTTATTTCAGCTTGAAGAATTCCCTTTAACATTGTTTGTAAGGCAGGCCTAGTGGTGATGAACTCCCTCAACTTTTGTTTGTTTGGGTATTTTCCTTCATTTCTGAAGGGCAACTTTGCCAGATACACTATTGTTGGTCGACAGGGTTTTTTTTTCCTTTAGTACTTTGAATATATCATCCTACTGTCTCCTGACCTACAAGGTTTCTGCTGAGAAGTCTGCTGCTAAGTGTATTGAAAAAGTCCCTTTTATGTTATTTGTTATTTTCTCTTGCTGCTTTCAGCATCCTCTTTGACATTTACCTTTGACAATTCGATTATAATATGTCTTAGGGTGGTCTTATCTGGATTAAATTTGATTGGTGGCCTATGACTTTCTTGTACCTGGATATTTGTATCTTTCTCCAGGTTTGGAAAGTCTTCTGCTATTATTTCTTTAAATAAGTTTTCTACTCCTTTGTCTTTCTCTACTTCGTCTTGAACTCCAATGACCCATACATTTGCTCTTTTGATGTTATCCTATGAATCCCATAAGCTTTTTTCATTCCTTTTCATTATTATTTTTTTTGTTTGTTTCTCCTCTGGCAGTATATTTTCAAATAACCTATCTTCAAGTTCACAGATTCTTTCCTCTGCTTAATTATGCTATTGATGCTCTCTTCATTATATTTTTCAGCTCCTAGATTTCTATGTTTTTTTTTAATTGCAATATCTCTCTTAAATTTCTCTGATAAATTTTTGAACTGTTTCTCTGTGTTTTCTTGAAGTTCCCTTTAGGGTCAGTCACTGGCATCTCATTTTGTTTGGTGAGGTCAAATTTCCCTGCTTATTCTTGATGCCTGCAGATGTGCATCAATGTCTGTGTATTAGGTATTGATTCTAGTCTTTGCAGTCTGGCTTTCTTTGTGCCTGTTTTACTTCAATAGGCCTGTCTATAAGTTCTAGGCAGGCTGACTTGTGTTTCCTAAGCCTGTGTGTTGCCGCCACTTCAGCACTAGAGGGGGCCCTAAGCCCAGGTTCACCACAAGCTTTGCAAGGGCTTTGAGGTTGACACAGCATCCCAGCCAGGATGGACCTGAGGAAGATTGAAGGAAGGTACCTAGGCTATATAGCTAAGCTAGCCAGGGACCCAAGCCCAGAAGCCTGTCCCGGTGGCCTGGATAGACACCCCTCCCAGCAGTTCCCTGCACAGGCAGGACAATCCCCACATGTGGTAAGAAGGGCTAGAGCTGAGACTGGGCCCCCTCAGGGGTCCCCATGGAACAGAGGTCAGCAAACCCATCCCATTGGCTTAGATGGGTGTGGGGCCAGACTTGAAACTGGGTCTCAGAATCTGCTGTTGGACAGAGGCTGGAAAGCCCATTGCAGAGGCTCAGCTGAATGGGTAACTCCTATGAGATACGGGCAAGTTTCCCTTTGGGAAGCAATTTCCCAGCAGCAAGCAGTATTAAGCCAGGACCACAGCTGAGGAGGGGTGGAGCTGAGCCATAAGGCAACTTTCAGGTCCACTGCCAAGACCAATGTCGGCAGGCAGAGAAGCCTTCCCTGCTGAGGCACTGGTGTGCATGATTCTTCCTGAACCCCCTGGCAGATGGTTTTGGTGGTAGCCTCAAGGCCAGTAGGGGCTATCACCAAGCCCCCTGGGGAATGAGGCCATTTCCTCAGGCTTGAGTCTGGAAGCACAATTGATGGGTCTGTCAACTGGTTATGAGTGTGCACTCTAAAAATCACCCTCCTAGGTCTTGGGCTCCATCACACTTCCATAACCTTCTACCTGAATCCTGAGGCTTCCACAAAGAGACTTTTGTATGGATGGGTGAAGAATTCTTATTGTTGGGGGATAAAAGCAGGTGACCTCCTATATTACCATCTTGTTGACATCGTTCCAACCCCGGAATCTATTTATCTGTCCAGAAAAATTTGCCATGATTAAAAGGTCTATTGTTTGTCTTCAAGTAGGCTGTGGTGGTTCTATAAAATAGGTCCACAAATTATTTGATATCCCTCCTTTTACATAGTGGGGCCTAATTCCTCTCCCTTTGAGTGTGGGCTGTACTTAGTAACTTACTTCTAGAATGTGAGTGACCGTGTGTGACTTCTGAGGGCGGGTCATAAAAGTTATTGTGGCTTTAGCTTCTACCTCAGATTACGCACTCTAAAAGAAGCTACCATGTCTGGAGGACAATCAAGAAGCCCTATGAGATGTTAATGCAGCAATGTAGCAAGGAACTAAGGTCTCCTATGAACAGCCAGGGAGGAACTGACACCTCTTGCCAACAGCCATGTAAGTGAACCATCTTGAGGACAGATCCTCCAATGCTAGTTAAATCTTCAAGTGTCTGAAGCCCCAGCCAACATTCTGACTGCAATCTCCTGAAACACTCTGAGCCAGAACCACCTACCTAAGCTGCACCCAATTCCTGACCTCCAAAATCTATGTGAGATAATAAATTATTTTTGTTTTAAGTGCTTGTATTAATCCCTTTTCACACTGCTATAAATAACTGCCTGAGACTGGATAATTTATAAAGGAAAGAGATTGAATTGATTCACTGTTCTGCATGGCTCAGCAGGCCTCAGGAAACTTACAATCATGGCAGAAGGCCAAGGGAGAAGCAAGATGCCTTCTTCACAAAGTGGTGGGAGGGAAAAGGAATGCAGGAGAAACTACCAAACACGTAAAAACCATCAAATCTTGTGAGAACGCACTATCATGAGAACAGCATGGGGGAGACCACCCCCATTATTTCATCACCTCCAGCTGTCCTCTCCTTTGACATGAGGATTAAAATTCAAGATAAGATTTTGGGTGGGGACACAGCTAAACCATATCACTGCTAAATTTTAGGGTAGTTTTGTATGCAGCAATATATAACTAACAGCATGTTAGTGAACACAGCCCCAGTTGTCTTGGGAGTTACTGAAATGAACACAGAAACCATGGACATAGTTCACCTAGTGAATCTTCATTTTTTATCTCTAAGTAGCACATAAAACACAAACTTAAACCTTAAAATTTTTTCTCATTATACTACCAGAAATCATTTTGTATACCCCAATGACTTATACATACCACATGCCATTGGCTAAAAATGGGATCCCCAAATATTTCCATGTCCTAATTCCCAGAAGCTGTGAGTATATTATTTTACATGGTAAAAGGGATTTGGCAGGTATAATTAAATTAAGAATTCTGAGATGGGGAAGATTATCCTGTATTATCCAGGTGCATACAATATTATCACAGGATCTTTGTAACAAGGGAGTAGGAGAATGAGAGAGAAAAATATGACAACAAAAGCAGAGAGAGGAAGAGTTTGGAAGATGTATGCTGCTGGCTTTGAAAATGGAGGATGGGGCCACAAGCCAAGGAATGCAAGTAGCCTCTGGAAGCTAAAACCAACAAAAAAACAATTTCTCCCCTAGAGCCTCGAGGAAGAAATGTAGTTCTGTAACCCATTTTAGACTTCTGACCTACAGAAATATAATTTTGTTACAGAAACAATAACAACCTAATATCTCATTTTATTATGCTTCACAGATAATTGTGTTGTTTACAAATTGAAAAATTTTGGCAACCCTACATTGAGCAAGTCTATCAGCACCATTTTCCCAACAGCAAGTGTTGACCTCATATCTCTGTCTCATATTTTGGTAATTCTCACAATATTTCAAACTTTTTCTTTATATCTATTATAGTGATCTGTGATCAGTGATCTTTAATGTTACTATTGTAATTGTTTTGGGGCACCAGGAACTGCACCCTCACAAGATGGCGAACTTAGTAAGTGTTGTGTGTGTTCCACTGACTAGCTGTTCCCTCATCTCCCTTCCTCTCTTTGGGCTTCCCTATTTCCTGAGATACAACAATATTGAAATTAGTCCAATTAATAACCTTTAAGTGTTCAAGTGAAAGAGTCACACATCTCTCACTTTAAATCTCTCACTGTAAAGCTAGAAATGATTACGCTTAGCCAGGAAGGCATGTCAAAAGCAAGATGGGCCAAAAACTAGGCCTTTGGGCCAAGAAGTTAGCCAAGTTGTGAATGCAAAGGAAAAGCTCTTGAAAGGGTTTAAAAATGCTACTCCAGTGAACACACAAATGGTAAGAAAGTAAAACTGTGTTATTACTGTTACAAAGAAAGTTTTAGTGGTCTGGATAAAAGATCAAACTAGCCACAACATTCCCTTATGCCAGAGCCTTATCCAGACACCCTAACTCTCTCAATTCATTGAAGGTGGAGAGAGGTCAGGAAGCTGCAGAAGTAAAGTTCGAAGCTAGCAGAGCTTAGTTAATGAGGTTTAAGGAAAGAAGCCATCTCCATAATATGAAAGTACAAAGTGAAGCAGCAAGTGCTGATGTAGAAGCTGCAGCAAGTCATCCAGAAGATCTAGCTAAGATCACTGATGAAGGTGGCTACATCGAACAACAGATTTTCAATGCAGACAAAATATTGCAAGAAGATGCCATCTAGGGCTTTCAATGCCTGGGTTCAAGGCTTCAAAGGGCTGGCTGACTCTCTTGCCACAGGCTAGCGCAGCTGGTGACTTTAAGTTGAAGCCAATGCTTGTCATTCTAAAAAAAACTTAGGCCCCTTAAGAATTATGCTAAATCTATCTGGCCTGTGCTTTATAAATTAAACAGTAAAGCCTGGCTAGCAACAGCATATCCATTTGTAGTGCGCTTTACTGAATATTTTAAGCCTACTGTTGAAACCTACTACTCAATAACAACAACAAAAAAGGTTTATTTCAAAATATTACTGCTCATTGACAATGCAGCTGGTGACCCAAGAACTCTAATGGAGATGTAAAAGATTAATACTGTTTTCATGCCTGCTAACACAGCATCCATTCTGCAGCCCACAGAGAAATTTCAACTTTCAAGTCTTATTATTTCAGAAATACATGTTGTAAGGCTATAGCTGCCATAGATAATGATTCCTCTGATGGATCTGGGCAAAGGAAATTGAAAACTTTCTGGATGCTTCTGGATGACTAACGGAAAAAAGAAAAAAAACTGGAAAGGATTCACCATCCTAAATGCCATTAAGAACATTTGTGAGGCCGGGTACGGGCAACATGGTGAAGCCCCGTCCCTACAAAAAATAAAAAAAATTAGCCAGGCATGATGGTGCCCACTTATAGCCCCAGCTACTCAAGAGGCTGAGATGGGAGGATGGCTTGAGCCCAGGAGGTGGAGGTTGCAGTAAATCAAGATCGTGCCATTGCACTTGTCAGCCCTGTCCGCCTCCCCACAAGAAAAGAACATTATGAGTCATAGAAAGGGATCAAACTATCAACACTGTCGTGGAAAAACTCAAACTGTGTTTTCCCTCTGCTCTCATACCACAACCAACACAGAATATTTCTGTGACCTGATGTGTGGGGAATTTTCCACACCAACAAGCAGTGAAAACCAGCTGGGTATCCTCCAATTCAATTCTAACACTACCTGGAAATAGTGTCAGTTCCCACAGTTTAAGGGCTCAGTTCCTAAGATTACTCCCTCCTCCCCCAAGACACCAATTGCAAGTCTGGGGTTCTGGAACTTCTGACCAACCAGCTTCAAGTTGGGTTCCCACGACCCCCTCTTTGGGTTCAATAATTTGCTGGAGTGGCTCACAGAACTAAGGAAACACTTACATTTACCAGTTTATTATAAAGGTATCACAAAGGATACAGATGAAGAGATGCATAGGGAGAGGTACGGAGGAAGGGACATAGAGTTCCCATGCCCTCCCCGGGTGGCCATCCCCCAGAAACCTCCATTTGTTCAACTATCAGAAGGTCAAAGAGATTTTGTTTCCTGTGTATGAAAACCTATATGTATATATAATATATTTCATAACACTACAAACATTAACAGGACTTTGGAAGAAGTTGATTCTAACCCTCATGGATGACTTTGAGAGGTTCAGGACTTCAGTGGAGGAAGTCACTGCAGGTGTGGTGGAAATACCAAGAGAACTAGAATTAGAAGTGGAGCCTGAAGATGTGACTGAATTCCTGAAATCTCATTATTAAACGTTTAACAGGTAAGAAAAAAAAAAAAAAACAGGTAAGGAGGTGCTTCTTATGCATGAGAAAAGAGTTTCCTTAAGATAGAATCTTCTGGTGAAGATGCTGTGAACCTTGCTCAAATAATAATACAGGATTTAGAGAATTATACAAGCTTAGTTGATAAAGCAGCGTTTGAGAGAATTGCTCCAATTTTAAAAGTTCTACTTCGTGGGTAAAATGTTGTCAAACAGCATTGCACACTACAGAGAAATCTTTCATGAAAAGAAAAGTCCATCAAGGTAGCTAACTTCCTTGTCTTATTTTACGAAATTGCTATGGCCACCCCAACCTTCAGCAACCACTTCCTTGACCAGTAAGCAGCCATCAACATCAAGGCAAGACCCTCCATTAGGGAAAAGATTAAGAATCACTGAAGGCTCACATGATCATTAGCATTTTTAACAATAAAGTATTTTTTAATTAAGGTATGTATATCAGGTTTTTTAAGACATGCTATTGCACAGTAGGCTATAGTATAAATATCACTTCTCACTCTTTTACTTAATACATTCTCAATAAATATGTATTGAGTTGAATTCTCTGCAAAAAAAAGTTTAATAGTCAAAGTATAACTTTCAAAAAGTTAAAAAAATATATTCTCTTTCAATTATTTTATGACCATGTGTCAAATTTTTATTTAATCTTATTAATGAAAAAGAAACAGCAAGGTGGTGATGCTAATTCAAAGGAGGATACAAGAAACTACGAACTATATAGAGTGAGGAAAAATGCTGGACTAAGACTCAAAAGTTAAATATAATGTTGGTTAATGACCTGTGTGGCAATAAAACTGTCTCCTTTGAGATTATCTATCCCACCAAAATGAAATCATCCCCACTGGACAAAAATAATTTGCAACTTGTTAATCTTCTACAAATCAATATCTAACTTTACTGAGTCTGGGATCTCATTAATAATAAACACGAAGTCAAACAAGGTTACCACTCCGTAGAACTTTAAATGACCTTTACACAGGCTTGTTAGATAATGCTCTTATTACAACATTGCAAGGCACACAACAGTTCTTTCTCCTTATTTCCAAGTTTTGTATAATTTTTCTAAACGGACATGTTCCCACTATTAGTAAGCAATAAACTACTCTAAAACTATGTGGCTGAAATGTACACATATATATATAGCCACATGTGGTGGCACATGCCTGCAGGCTTGGCTACTGGGGAGGCTGAGATGGGGGGATGGCTTGCCCAGGAGTTTGAAGTGGCAGTGGGCCATGATTGCACCATTGCACTGCAGCCTGTCTCAAAAAACAACAAACAAACAAACTGTGGCTTAAAACTACAATCACTTTATTATATATATCTATATATCTAGAAAATACTTTTATGGGCCGGGAATTTGGGAACAGCTTTGCTGAGTGATTCTTCTGCTCTCCATAGCATGGAATGGAGCCACAGTGTTCGGTTGGTAGCTGAGCAGGTGTGAAGAGTCCAAGACAGCTTCATTCACATACCTGGTGTCTTGACTGGGATGATTAGGTAAGCTAAATACAGCTGGACCCGCCTTCCTCTTCATATAATTTCAGGGTCTTTCCATTGATCTCTTCAGCAAAGCAGTTGGGTATTTTACATGGACTTAAGACTGCCAATCTTCTTAAAGGTGATCAGAAGTGGCAGAGCATCTCCATTCCCATATCACGTTAGTCAAAGCAGTCACAGTCCAGTCCAGATTCAAGGAAAAGGGAACAGAGAGCCCACCTCTCAATGGGAGAAGTAGCAGGGTGTGGTGGTTTGCACCTGTAATCCCAGTTATTCAGGAGGCTGAGGCCAGGAGTTTGAGAACAGCCTGAGCAACATAGTGAGACCCTGTCTTTACAAAAATAAAAAATAAATAAGCTGGGTATAGTTGTGTGTTCCTGCAGCCCCAGCTATTCAGAAGGATGAGGCAGAAGGATCTCTTGAGCCCAGGGGTTTGAGGCTGCTGTGAACTACAATCGCGCCACTGCACTATAGCACTACTACTCTAATCCTACTAGAGTGAGACCCCATCTCTGAAAAATAAATAACAAAAACCAATCAATTAATTATTAAATGGGAGAACTGTCAAAGAATTTGTGGCCATGTTTAATCCATCAGAAATTTTGCCTTGTAAACAGTTACTTTTATTATATGGGTAATTCTTGTCCGCTAAGATCTGTTGTACTAAGGGTTCCCATTTACTTTCTGGGAAGTTTGTCATAACTTTTTCACTACATGAGAAATGACCCTGGGTGCAGTTCATTACTCTTTTCTCCCTCTATAACCATGCAAGCACTAATGGACAATGTAGGATTTCAAAATGTAGTCACCGAACTAGTAGCATCTACATAATCTGGGAACTTGTTACAAATGCGAATTTTCAGGCCTGACTTCCCACCTACTGAATCTGAAACTCTGGGGATGGCACCCAGTAGCCTATGTTTTAACAAGCCATCTTGGCAATTCTAAATGTATGCTAAAGTTTGGAATCAGTGTTTTAGAGATGTAAGTTACTTGATGAAAATATCTGATACTAGTCTCACAAGAGAGTAAATTTTATGTCGTGCTTTTTTTACAATTAGAAAAGAAACAGGCCAGGTGTGGTGGCTCATGCCTGTAATGCCAGCACTTTGGGAGGCTGAGACAGGAGGATCACTTGAGACCAGGAGGTCAAAGCTCAGTGAGCTGTGATCATGCCACTGCACTCTAGCCCAAATGACAGAGACCTCTGGCTACAAAAACAAAAATAAAAACAGTAAAAAAGAAACAATGTATAGAGTCTGTAAATACTATACTGGCTTATTTACAGCACTTTCAGAAATCACAGATAATGCCAAAGAAAGCTGGTGTGGTGGCTTTCTCTAATTGATGGCCTTCCTCAGCTGTCAGCAACCTTTCCCATGTACTTGACATGCAGGAAAGACCTCCCTTCTCCCTCACACTAAAGGGACACTTCCCAGAGACATCACACCTTATGTCTAAAGAATTACCAGTGAAAAGAACTTGTACCTTATCCATCTTAATAATGGGCCTATTAAGTAACTATATACATATATATATATATATATATATATATTTTTTTTTTTTTTTTTTTTGAGACAGAGTCTTGCTCTATCACCCAGGCTGGAGTGCGGTGGTGCGATCTTGGCTCACCACAACCTCCGCCTCCCGGGTTCAAGTGATTAGTGATTCTCCTGCCTCAGCCTCCCAGGAAGCTAGGACTACAGGCATGCACCACTATGCCCAGCTAATTTTTGTATTTTTAGTAGAGACGGGGTTTCACTATGTTGGCCAGGCTGGTCTCAAACTCCTGACCTCGTGATCTACCCACCTCAGCCTCCCAGAGTGCTGGGATTTCAGGCATGAGCCACCATGCCTGGCCTAAAAATACATTATTCTTCTAAAAGGACTTTCAATCCCCCTCACAGACAGGTGTTGTGTAAGAGAAAATGGGAAATTTTGTTGATCCTGTCTATGACACCTTGTTTTCTGATCCTTTAATTCCTACTCTGCAGCATTTCTTTCTTTGTACTTTCTTTGAGTTTATTCCGTAGTTCATTTATATTCAGGCTTCCCTATTTTCGTCCTCAGTCTCCTGCGTAGCTGCTGGGACTACAGGCACAGGCGCACACCACCAGCACCAGAAATAATGCAGAGCAGCCAATAAAAAAATTAGCCCAGCTAATTTTTGTATTTTTTGTAGAGATGCGGTTTTGCCATGTTGCCTAGGCTGGTCTGGAACTCCTGAGCTAAAGCAATCCACCCACCACAGCCTCCCAAAGTGCTGGGATTACACGTGTGAGCCACTACACACAGCCCCTATTTTCTTATATAAATACGGTTTTGGCAGTGTCCTAAAAGTTTTGATACATTAATACGTTTATCACTCCGTTTTAAGTATTTTCTGCTTTCCATTATTTTCTCTTAGTCAATACAGGTTTTTGTTTTGAAATTTCTGAAAATGTAAGACTTTTTTCCTAGTCTGCTTTTACTATTGATATCTTACATAATGACCAGAAAACATGATCTGCAAGATCAGGGATCAGCAAACTCAGTAAAGGACCAAACAGTAAATGTTATACTTTACAGGCCACACGGGATCCATCATAATGATTCAGCTCTGACTTTGTAACATTAAAGCAACCAAAGACAATATGTAAATAAATGAGGTTGGCTGTATTGCAATAAAGCTTCCCTTACAAAAAGAGGTTGCTGGCCAGGTTCAACTGTGGACCATAATCTGCTAACCCTTGGTCTACATGGCAACAATTCCTTAGTAATTATTAAGATCCACTGTTACTTAGTACCTGATGTTTTATAATGTTCCACGCATGCTTGAAAACCAATAAAACATCCTGTCCCTGGCCTACTCCACTTCTTTAAAGTTCAGGCCTGGCCCATGTCCACATTTGCTTTTGGTTTTTTGGCACAGTGATTAAGACACTGGGTTTTTTACAATCAGACAAAAATCTCAGCTGCTAGTTTTGCCACTTGCTATTGGGTGGTTGGAGGCACACTACTTAATGTCGCTAATCCTCAGGTTCCTCAACCACAAAGTGAGGAAATAACAGTACCTACCTCATGGGAAGCACATAAGGAAGGATTCAATGAGATAATCCGTATAAAGCGCCTGGCAGAGTACCCGGCAGCCTTCAATCGTTAGTAGTAGTGTTAGCATCATGAGGCAGGTGTAATTATACCCATTTTACAAGAAACTAAGGCTTAGAGAGGTTTAGGTGAGTTGCCCAAAGTTTCCTAGCCAGTGGTAAAGCACCAGCTCCCACCCAGAACTTTTCTTTACAAATTCAACGTGTCTGCTACTCAAAATGATCCAGACACACTAACAGGGAATTTACTGTATGCCATTCGGAGGCGAGGCTGCATTTTAAGACACCCGGAGAAGAAACGCATTGCGAAACCCGTAAGAATTCATTCTTTGTGGTGCAAGTTTTGTCTGAAGGGAAAAAATACCGTTCCATGAGTTCAAACGGGCAAGAAGGTCATGGAACGTGCTAGAGGTAACAAACCATCTAACAGAACTCAGGAACCAGGGGCCCGAAGCTTCTAAGCTGGACACATTCCTCTCTGGGCTCGATCTCTAAGGAAGTGGCGTCACCCAGCGGCGCACCCCGGTCCGAAGACCCTGCTGCTGCGTGGCCCGCGACTCAGGGCCGTGGTGCCCTTCAAGGCTCCGCAGCTCCTCGCACCTGATGAGCCTAGCGCCTAAAAATACTACCCCTAGTTAAACCTCCCGGAACCTGTATTCGGCATTTCAAAATAAATGGGCGCCATCATCACCTTGAGCCACATAAATCACAGCCCTGACCTGCTGTGAATTCAGCAGGCGACGAGCCGCTGAAAGTGGCGACGAAGTCCGCCCCTTTCGAAGACCAGCAACTTTCCATTCTTTTTGCCCTGCGGAAGGCGCAGATCGTAACGGGGAGACCCCCGAGCAGCCCGAAGAGTCGGACATTGGAATAACAGCCCGGGAATCTCCATGTCTCGCAGCCCAGGCTAAGCCCAGGGATCTTCAGAGCCATATCCTGTGACAATCACAAGGGTTTTCTCCGCCCCGCGGGTGACAAAGAACTCGTGACCGGCCCCTCAGCTCCGACCCGAGCGCCGGGCGGGCCAGGAGAAAGAGGGGGCGGAGCTGCAAGCCCTGATCGCCGGGCCCACGACGGGTAGCGCGTGCGCAGTCTCTCGCCACGGGACCTCCTTCCCGCCGCTGAGACTAGGAAGCGGGACGCCAAATCTGTCCCCGCGCAGCCGCTGCCGCCGGGCGCAGAGCGGGGTGGCCGCCCTGCCTGAGGCGCGCCTGCGCACGTCCCCACGCACGCTCCGGCGTACGGCGGCGGCCAGGGGTCGCGAGCCGGTGGAGGACCCGCGCGCGGAGGAGCTCGAGGAGTCAGCGCTTCTTCCCTCCCTCCCCCACTCCCCTCCCCGCTCCCTGCCCCCCCTCCCCAAGAATGTTCCGCTACGAGGTGAGCTGTTGCGACCGGAAGTGACCCCTCCCTCCCTTCCGCGCCCCTTTCTCTCACTTACCCTCCGCGCGCCCGTCCCGTGTTCTTACGGGGCAAGCGGCGGGCTGAGGGAGTCTCAGGACCTAGAGGGGCGCGACTGGCCTGGAGTCGCGGGTCTAATCCTAGGGCTGGGAGCTGGCTTCAGGGGTCGAGACAGTCCCATTAGTTGCCGATGGGGAAAGTTGGCCTCCGTTTTAGGGTAGGGAGGGCCCGTTAAGTGCTATAACCAACCAGACCATACCCCCGCCCCCACCCCTAGAGGAGCCGTGGAAGGTAGAGCGTTGCATTTACCCGGGAGCTTTTCTTAAGAGTCACCCGGGAATTCCCAGAGCTGAGTTTCCCGCCCTGGACCCGGAACCACCCCACCACCCACCCCCACTCAAATTACACTGACACACACCCTGTTCGCACAGGCAACCATCAGGTCAAGGGGTCCTGGGCTTGCCCTTGAACTAGGGCCCCAGCCCGTTTACTAAAGAGGGCTCCGAGTTGGGAGGGGGGCGTGTCCTGCCGAAGTTCCTTCGGGGCTAGTGCTGGGAGCCGTGGGTTTGGTGAAGGTCCCGGGAATGTAGCAATAGCAACAGACAGCACTGACCCTGTCACCAACTCACCATATGACCTTGAGCGACTCCTAATCTCTGGACGTAGACTTTCTGGATTTGTAGCTTGAAAGAAGCATGTAAATGATCCTTAAGAATTTTTAATTTTAAAAAGCAGTGATTTGATTAAGAAGATCATTGTGATCTGGAAGGGAGTACTGCTGGAAGTTGCCTCTGATAAGGAGGCAGTTGCATGCCTGATTTGCATGAGTCTGGAAGGGCTCAGGGGATGAGAATAACACCCTTTGACCTCATCTTTTGTAAACAGGGTAGCGAAGAGGTAGTCTGGCAAGGTATATCACAAAAGTACCTACTGATAGAATACGGAATTATGATTCTGAATTTTTGAAAATTGAGGACAGGTATACTTGATAGGAATGATCCAAGACCAAACTGAAAGGAAAACTTGGAGAATAAATCAGTTGAGTGAAATTGAAGTGAGGGGGGAAAATAGAACACACCTAAGATGTGGTGACTTTGTTTGATAATCCGTAATCTTTGTCTGCTTTGATCATCACAACTCTCTGCCATAGTTGGTATTGTCTCTGCATTACAGTGTAAGAGACTGAGCCTTACAGCCTAGAACAGAGCCTTAGACACAATAGGTTCTTAAGAAGTATTTGACGAGTTAATTAGAAATTTTCTGAGTTGTCCATGTTCACACTGATTGGAAGAATGGAACCAGAACTTGAACTTGTCATATCACAGCTTTCCAGAGTTCATTGAATTGTAGTGGAAGACCTAGCTTTCTGTTTAATCACTAGAGTTTAGGCCTATAGGAAAGGTAAGAAAGATGGAAAATGAAGACAAAGTTTTAAAAGGGACTAATAGTTGAAAAGATGGTATGAATATAATGAGAAAGATGAGAATTTTATTTCAAGAAAATAAAGAGTTCATTGTTAGTTGTCATCACTATTCCAACCAGTGATGTAACGGAAGTTGTGTGTTTAATTTCTTGGTTGCGTTGAGTAACTGCTGTTGTTAGATTCTTAGAGAAGTGGAATGCTGTAGTGGGAGGCAAGAATTAAATGAAATAAGGAATAGGGAATAGAAAGTGAAAGAAAGATGATGAAATCTTCCAGTATCAGGGAAATTGGGAAGTAGAAAAACAATGCCATCTTTACAAAAAGTCATAATGAAGCAATTATGTTCATTGAGAAGGTAAGATGAACATTTTTAGAACCTTTTTAAAATGAAGGTGTGAATTTCATGAATAACTAATGTCTTTTCTCTTTTTTTAGTCTTTGGAGGATTGTCCTCTGGATGAAGATGAAGATGCATTTCAGGGACTTGGAGAAGAAGATGAAGAGATTGATCAATTCAATGATGATACATTTGGGTCAGGGGCAGTTGGTAAGTGACCTCTTTCTCTTATAATATCATCTTTGCCTCTTGCTGTTTTCAAATGTTGTCTTTTAGAAGTACTTTATCTTATTAGGGGTAACTTCATTCACTAACTCACTAACTTGGCAAGCTATTCTTCTATTCCTCATCTTAGGCAGAATAGTTCATTCTTCACTGGAAGCGGCATCTACCCTGCTCCTTTGGGTCTCTTTTTGCCTCACCTATAAAATCAGGTATTCTGTAAGCCTTGCCCTTTCCAGCTATATGATCTATGACTACAGGTTGTGCCTATGAGGGATTCAAATGTTTAGAGAAGTAAACATTTAAGAGAGATTTAAACTAATCCTAGATGAGAGGAATTTTTATTTGTATAACATATAACTTAAGGAAAACTAGTGTACTAGTAGAAAATGCAGACTCTAGTATGTGGGCATATGTGTTTTAAAATTTAGTCTATCACTGGTATGTTATATAACTTTGCAACTTATAGTATCTTCAACAAAATACAAAGCTTTTTATACCAAGAATTTGGTGGAAGAAAGGCCTCATAGGTTAGAAAAGTATGCGCAGATGAAATTTTGTCCATCCCTGGATATAGATACATATTTTTATTTATTTATTTATTTATTTTCTTTTCCGAGATGGAGTCTTGCTCTGTCACCCAGGCTGGAGTGCAGTGGGGCAATCTTGGCTCACTGCAACTTCCACCTCCCAGGTTCAAGCAGTTCTGCCTCAGGCTCCCAAGTAGCTGGTGTTATAGGCACCCACCACCACACCCAGCTAATTTTTGTATTTTTAGTAGAGACAAGGTTTTATCATGTCGGCCAGGCTGGTCTCGAACTCCTGACCTTGTGATCTGCCTGCCTCGGCCTCCCAAAGTGCTGGGATTACAGACCTGAGCCACTGTGCCTAGTCTATAGTTACATATTTTAAGAGTTGAAAAAAAATTAAACGCTAAAAAGCCAAACGAAGCTTACAGGCCACAGAGTTATAAACACTGAGATTGAAAATTTAGGAAGCAAGCTTATATGATAAAGTTTGAGGTTACATGTTACTTAGAACAGGTGTAAAACAAGTGGAGTAAGAAGTTAAAATTTAAACTTTTGAACTGTATATATATATATATATATATATATATATATACACACACACACATATAATATATATGTATAAAATTTTTTTGAGACAGAGTCTTGCTGTTTCACCTAAGCTGGAGTGCAGTAGCATGATCTCTGCTCACTGCAGCCTCTGCCTCCTCAGTTCAAGCAATTTTCCTGCCCCAGCCTCCCAAGTAGCTGAGAATACAAGCACCCAGCTAATTTTTGTATTTTTAGTAGAGACGGGGTTTTGCCCTGTTGGCTAGGGTGGTCACGAACTCCTGACCTCAAGTGATCCCGCCTCAGCCTTCCCAAGTGCTGGGATTACAGGCATGAGCCACTACACCTGGCCGAAACTATATTTTTAAGCAACTGAATAGGTAAGAGTCAATGCAGATATGTTTGCTTAGATTTGGTGCTGAAAGCAGCAATAACAGTGTTTATGTTCAAATGTATAAATATGTATGATTCCTTTGGAGTTGCAGCACTTCTGTCTGTGCAAGAAAACTCCAAGTTAAGTCATAAGGAAGAAGAGGAAATTTAGCAATAGTTGATAAAGCCAAGATGTTAAGTATCAAAAACAAATAAGAGGCTTTAAAGTATTATAATGGGCACTGGTTTTGCAGGGACCTAATAAATTTATTAAAGCTTAGACTGAGTTGAATAAACTAGCAAAAATGAAGACATTTTAATATTGTCAGTCATTTGTAAAATTCAGTAACTAAAACTTTGTCATGATTAGAAGCAGCAAGAAAAGTATTGAAATTAGAAGCTAGATTCATATGGAAGGGAATCAAAGACCTTTTGGATTATAGCCATGGGTTAGGAGATGAGTTTGTCCAGAAGGATATCATGATCCAAGATACTGTTCTCTCTCCATGGAGTTCACAGGCAAAGAGATGTAGAGTAGAATTTAAAAAAGCAGGAAACTGATGTGAATTGCAAATTATATTTGGAAGATAGTTTAGTGACAACCAATAGAACACAGTAAGCTATTTGTGGTGGCTCAAGCCCACAGCTCCCAGCACTCTGGGAGGCCAAGGCAGGAGGATCACTTGAGGCCAGGAGTTCAAGACCATCCTGGACAACACAGTGAGACTCTTTTGCCTTTTGACACAAAATTTTTTTTGAAAAATAGCCAGGCATGGTGGTATGTACCACTTAGGAGGCTGAGGCAGGAAGATCCCTTGAGCCCAGGAGTTCAGGGCTGCAGCAGCTATGATGGTGCCACTGCACTCCAGCCTAGGTAACAGAGCGAGACCTTGTCTCTAAAAAATTAATTATCAAATAACTTAAAAATAGAATACCATAGAAGCTACCAACATGTGCTTGTGTTACCATTTTTTCAACACATTCCTCAGTATTAAAATGAATTAGCTAGAATTGATTTATAGACATTATTAAAATGAGGCAGAATAGTACCACATTCTCAGTTTTCAACCTGGACAAAAGTGGAGGAGTCATGCTTTCTCATTGACTTCCAGAATGCTATGGACAGTCTTTTTTTTCCTGAGTTTCTATTTTTTCTCTTAAGATGGGGATAAGGTTGCCTTTAAAGGATGTTAGAGTGTGCAGAACTATATTTTACATGATGGGAAAGAAGAAAAGTGCACACATGCTGAAAAAGCCATTAGTTTTGCACAGTAAATGAACAGATAATACAAAGTAAAGGCAGTGAAATGGCATATGATTAGCCCACTTTGTACCTTAGGGCCAAAGGGTTATTAGAAAGAACTTCCGCCAAGAAAGTTTATAATGGAGAAAAGATTTCCAAAGGTGAGCCCTTTCCCTTGAGAGTATAATGTACTTGAATTGTAAAGTGAAGATCTTAATTCCTCATAACTGCTTGGTATAAATACTATAAAAAGAAAATTGTTTTCCAAGCCAACCTGTGACTTCTTTGATACTCCTCTGCAGGTTGATATAAGCTGATATAGAGAGTTTAAATCAGGAGTGAAATGTCAGACCTTTGACATTTGTTTTGATTTTACGATTTTTAATTCATACAGTGGGCATCTTGAATAATACCTGCTAGTACAGTGGACATTTTAGGTCACTAGTTACAAATGGTTACCTTTCCTTAAGAAACTAGTCACTGTCTTCTGCATGAAAAAATGTTTGCATCATCTTAGAGCAATAAATAGTGTTGCAGTAATCCCAACTCATTCTCTAAAAATAAAAGCTTACACTTACATGGTGCTTATTATGTGCTAGGCACCATTCTAAATGTTTTACATATATTGTTAATCCTCACAGCAACCTTGTGAGATAGGTACTATTATTATCCTCATTTTAACAAATAAGGAAGAGTGATGGGTTAAGTAACTATAAATACAATTACTGAAAACTACCAGTTACGTTAAAATAGTTGTTGGGGAGTCTTTGGAAATCCCCTGCCTCCACTTGGAAGGAGTCACCCTTCTTTCAACCTCCCTTTTATTGATAGCTACTATAGTCTTTAGAGATTGGGATTGTCTTAAAATTAAATCACTTCTACTTCCTTTTTATTTTGTTTGTCTTTCAAAACTATCCCTGAGACAGGCTTCAGGGGTTGTTAGTACAAGTTTAAGTTTATAGAAGCAACCAGGAATTCAGTAACCCACATCAGGGTATAGATTAGTTCGTTATTAAAGATAATCTCTTTCCCTTCATTTCTCCGTTATTCTTTTGCCCACCTTTTATCATCTTGACCAGTAATGGATTCAGGTCAAGTATTGGCATATCTAAGTAGCTATATTTTTCAGTCATTTGAAAAAGATACAGGGTGAAATATTCTATTATAGTAAGGGCATAAGATCTCTAAGATACTACTTTAGATAATTTTCATGATTGATGGTATTTTATGGCATAGATTCCTTTGCTTACATGTTTGAAAATGTAACAATCAATTCACCACAGATCTATTCTCACAGAATATGGCTACTTAACCAATATTTTTTTTTAAATATTATTAAGGAGAAATAGATTATCCATATTTGATAGGATTTGGTAAAGTTACCAAGCATGACTGTGGGAAGTAGTGACAGAAAAGCATGCAAATTAGATCTCTACTGCATTAGAACCAATCCACTAACAAATGAACTTAAATTTGAGAAATAAATGTTTTTACAAATCCCTCAATTCCAGATGATAGATTCCCACTCTTATGGCATTGCTAAGTTAGTAAAGTTGCAAAAAACAATTTATCCTGTCTGAGCTTACTGTTCCTTACCCAGGGTGACACAAATATGAATGTCACAATTGGTTTTTAATTACATTATTATTTAAATATTTTCTTTCAGATGACTAGTCATTTAGATTAATACTGTAATTTTCATTTAAAGTGGATTTTTTCATTTTTTGGAACACAAACAGGGTAGGCTTATCAGAGACCATCATCATAAAATGGCTACCTTAAATTCTTTTCTGTAAGATGACAGTTTAAAGGAAGAGTGCTACCTGACTAATCACTCAAGTAAGAGGAAGCTGTTGGGTGGGAAAGAAAATACCACATAATTAGAAAGAAGATCCGTGTCCCAGAGGCTTAACTAAGGATATTTTTATAGCTTTTGCCCACAAACTTTATCCCAGTGATGGCAAAGTGATCCACAACTTAAGGAATCTGTTTACCACAACTAATAAATTCAGTCTACCTCAGTGCCCTCAAACTAGGCAGTGTATCCTATGATACCAAAATTAAACATTTGAAAGCCCCGCTTCCCTCACTCTTTGGGTAACTAGTGTTATGTGACACATCGTCGTATGGTAAAAAATTGCAAATTTTAACTGTTAATATAGTCTGATTCTAAAAGAAAATTAGTTTATTTAAATAGTCACATAAAATGTTAAGATATGTATGTTTATTACAGTATTAATTATCATATTGGAAAATTGTAAATAATCCAGATGTTTAGCAGTAAGGGATAAATTACATTATAGTTTAGCAATAAAATGAAATCTTATATAGGTTTTAAAAAGAATGAGATAATATCAGTAGTTATACGTGCGTATGCATGCATGAAAAGATATCCAAGACATATTGCTTAAATAAAAGAAGCAAGTTAACTTTATAAACTTCACACAGCTTAAAAGTGTTTAAAACTTAATACAGCTATGGAATTACAGGGAACTTTCACATAAAAGTGTGAAAGTGTGTTTCTGATGTTTGAATTTTTTAACGTATTTTGTTTGAAAGCAGAAAAAAGAAAGTCTCTGTTTCTATATTGGTTATAAAGGGAATTATCTGTTATCCCTGTCTGTTGAATTTTATAAAACATATAAAACATGTAACTAAAAAAAGAATGCCATATAACATATACAAAATAATACTTTTTGTGGGTTAGAAAGTAGTTGTTTAGATGAGGTAAAGGAAGGAATAAAATGAAAGAATTATTTAGGAGTAGATCCAATGAAGAGGAAGAAGTTTCATATTTGAATACCTGAAAATAAAGGCCAGTGCAGTGGCTTCCACCTGTAATCCTAGCAGTTTGGAAGGCCGTTGGGGGTGGATTGCTTGAGCCCAGGAGTTCAAGGCCATTCTGGGCAACATAGGGAAACCCTGACTCTACAAAAAGCACAAAAATCAGCCTGGTATGGTAGTACACACCTGTAGTTCCAGTACTTGGGAGGCTGAGGTAGGGGGATTGCCTGAGCTCAGGAGTTCAAGACTGCAGTGAGCCAGATGATGGCATTGCACTCCAGCCTGGGCGACAGAGTGAGACCCTGTCTCAAAAAATAAAAAAGGATACTGAAAGAAGCAAAACTGTGAGTATAGCTTTCGTGACGGAAGCAGAATAGAGTGATAAGATTGGAGAAAACTTGGAGTAAGATGTGGTGGAAGTAAGGTCTAGCTCCAAAGCGGCTGATAGAGGATCCTGAAGATTGTAATCTGTACTGTAATGGAATTCAAAAAAAAAATGATGCCAACATACCAAATGCAAAAACAACCTTAGTGTCAGTGCTACAGACTGTATAGTAGTGTGCAGTAATAGCAGACATAGTTAAAATGAAAAAGGAACTACCCCTTCCTCTTGCTCAGCCTGTTTTCAGCACAGCAGCTAGAGTGATTCTTTTAAAAGTTAAGCCAAATGAAAACTTCCATTGGCTTCTCATTTCAATCATAGTGGCTCAAAATGAGCTCCCACCTCGTGACTTTTTGACCTCATTTTCTTCTACTCTCCCCACCTTCCTCATTCCATTCCAAACACAGTCCTCCTTGCCTTTTCTCAAAACCATCAATTGCTCACCTTAAGGCCTTTATACTGACTGTCCCTCTGCCTGGAACCCTCTTCTCTCAGATACCCAAATTGCTAACTCTCTTACTCTTTAGAATCTTTACTCAAATGTCATCTTCTCAATGAGGCCTACCTCTGACCATCTATTTAAATTTTCAATCGGCCTTTCTTCCTTTATATTCCTATAGCAATTTCATCTTAGAGTGTAATATCTAATCATTATGCCATTGTCTGTTATCTTTCTCTTTTCTGCTTGCATGAAAGTTTTACGAAGGCGGAATCTCTGTCTCTTTTTGCACATAGATATATCCCATGCATCTAAAACTGGGCTTGTCACATAATAAATGCTTACCAAATATTAATTGAGTGGAATGAATGGATTTCAAAAGCACGTAAAGAAGATGGCACTTATAATCTAAAAGAAAGTTGTATGCTAATGCTATGAACTTTAACTTCTCTTTAAAGTTTTTGCTTGAAATATCATAGAATCTCAAAACCAATAAGTAGTAGTGTGTATATATATATATACATATATACATATATACATATATATATATATTACCAATTTAGGAAACAGTTTCAGAATATGGTTTGGACATAATTGAAAATGTTTTAAGCTGTTAATCCACGTCCTTGAATTTTATTCCTAGTATGATGTTATTTGCTTTTGATAGTAAAAAGCACCCTTTATATGTCCCTTAGTTTAAACCTTATTTCCTGCTTCTAAGTGGAAACTTAACTTTCTACCTATCTTCTGGAGTTATTCATTTGGTTAGCAGAAGAATTGTAAAGGCCAGGCGCGGTAGCTCACGCCTATAATCCCAGCATTTTAGAAGGCCGAAGTAGGTGGATCATTTGAGGTCAGGAGTTCAAGACCAGCCTGGCCAACATGGTGAAACCCCACCTCTACTAAAATTACAAAAATTAGCCAGCCATGGTAGCAGGCACCTATAGTCCCAGCTACTGGGGAAGCTGAGGCAGGAGAATCGCTTGAACCCAGGAGGTGGAGGAGGCAATAAGCTGAGATCGCACCACTTCACTGCAGCCTGGATGACAGAGTGAGGCTCTGTCAAAAAAAACAAAAACAAAAACAAAAAAACAGAATAATTGTGTAAAACTTTTTTATACCACTATGAACTATTTCTTACATGAACTGTATTATTTTATAGATGATGATTGGCAGGAAGCACATGAGCGCCTGGCTGAATTGGAAGAAAAGCTACCAGTGGCAGTTAATGAACAAACAGGCAATGGAGAGAGAGATGAAATGGATTTGTTGGGTGACCATGAGGAGAATCTGGCAGAAAGGCTCAGTAAGATGGTGATTGAAAATGAACTAGAAGATCCAGCTATCATGAGGGCAGTGCAGACCAGGCCAGTTTTACAAGTAAGTAAGTTACTGTGATTTGAGAACTATAGCAGACTAAAAATTAAAGTGAAGTATTGAACTTTGCCATTTTATTTTATCTACTCTAATGAGAGGTTTTACATATGCCATAGAAAATTAATAACATATTTCCTGATGATAGCAGTTAAAGTTGGGGAATAATGTATATTCTGGAGCACTGTAATTTCTTATTCTAAAGTAGCTTGAGGCTTTTTTGGAACCTTGCTCCCCAACAGCAGATAAGTCACTTAGAGAGTATACAACATTTCAGACTTTGTATGTATGTTTTCCTTTTTGGTTAGCCCCAGCCAGGAAGTCTGAATTCCAGTATCTGGGATGGATCTGAGGTTCTGAGGCGAATCCGAGGACCGCTGCTTGCTCAGGTGCTAAATACTTTCTCTTTATATAAAATTTCTAATACCCAAAAATTTTAAGTTGGTTTCTGTTGTTATCTTTTCCTTACTTGAAGGTGTTTGTAGGTCTTTCATTTGCTAGAATTATGTTGACTACTGCATCCAGTACTTAGCTATACCTTTCTTCAGCCTCCAGGGTAAAGGTTGCAAGGGAGCCATTAGAATTTAAATTTGTTAGTGTATGATTATGATTTGAATCACTTAAAAAGTCATTTCTAAGCCAGGCACAGTGGCTCATGCCTGTAATCCTAGCACTTTGGGTGGCTGAGGCAAGTGGGTCATTTGAGGTCAGGAGTTTAAGACTAGCCTGGCCAACAGGGCAAAACCCCATCTCAACTAAAAATGCAGAAATTAGCCAGGTGTGGTGGTGGGCGCCTGTAATCCCAGCTACTCAGGAGGCTGAGGCAGAAGAATCCCTTGAATCTGGGAGGCAGAGGTTGCAGTAAGGCAAGATCACACCACCACACTCCAGCCTGAGTGATAAAGCGAGACTTCATCTCAAAAAAAAAAAAAAAAAAGTCATTTCTATGCAAAACTATAGGGGTTGGGCATGGCAGGAGGGGTTAACTACAAAGGAACAATACAAAGAAATTTGGGGGGGAATGATACAACTTCTCTCTCTCTCTTTTTTTTTTTTTTTTTGAGACTGGGTCTTGCTCTGTCACCCAGGCTGGAGTGCAGTGGTACAATCATAGCTCTCTGTAACCTTGAACTCCCAGGCTCAAGTGATCCTCCCACCTTGGCCTCTTGAGTAGCTCATGGTGCATGCCATCATGCCTGGCTAAGCTTTTTATTTCTGTACAGATGAAGTCTTGCTATGTTGCCCAGGCTAGTCTCAAACTCCTGGCTTCAAGTAATCCTCCTACGTCAGCCTCCCAAAGCACTGGGATTTCAGGCATGAGCCAGTTACCAGACTCAGAGAACTATATAACAAAAAGTGAACTTTACTATATATGAATTAAAAGTAAAAATTTTAAAAATAATTTCTTAAGGTATTCTTGGCATCTGTAGAGATTACTAAAATATAACAAGTTAGTTAATTTCTATTTTATTTTACCACTTCTTCAATTAGGAAATGCCTACAGTGTCTGTATTAGAATATGCCTTGCCTCAGAGGCCCCCCCAGGGTCCAGAAGATGATCGGGACCTTTCTGAACGTGCATTACCAAGGCGGTCAACTTCACCTATCATTGGCAGCCCTCCTGTTAGAGCTGTCCCCATAGGCACCCCACCTAAGCAGATGGCTGTACCCAGCTTCACCCAACAGGTACCTCTCATTAACAGGCACCCAGCCCAGGATGTTGGGAATCTGGGCAAAATTATTGGGAAAATTGGTGATGTTGGGTGGAGGGTGGAAATTTTGGGTAGGCATTAGATTAGAAAGAAAAATAGCTAGTTACAGCAGAAATTAGTACAAATAAGAGACACATTCCCTGATACCCTTTGGTGCTACTATTGCTGCTGCCTTTTAACTGGGGGAGAAAAAGGGTAGTTAGCCACATTTAGCACATATATCCTTTTTAAGGTGTTTTGCTGGCTGCCCAAAACATTATCAGAGAGATAATTGAAAGCTGGGGGGAGTGGGAACACACAGCATTGTCCACATCCCTTTTTACCTTTAAGATATCCCTGCTTTCCCTAGAGCCTGTGCAGTCCTGTTCCATAGACTTTCCTCCACCTGAAACCAGCAGCTGAAAAGGAAGGCCAATTTGGAAGGTATGGGGGGAGGGTGGTGTTGGTATGGCCTAGTTAGGCTCAACATCCTATGAAATGGTGGAGTCACAATGTATCACAAAAGTGCTGAGCATGGCGGCCATATCACAGGGGCTTCAGAATAGGACTTAGTTAATCCTCCAGCTTTCTTATCATTCCTTCTCCCTTGGTGCTACCAAAATATATCCTCTTGGAGAGAATTTGCAAGTCAGAATATCTGCTGGTACCTCCCTCAGACAGCATGGAAGGGTGGGGATAACTGGAGAATTAGCTAAATCTTCCTCAGTTACTACTGACACTTTTCTTGATTTGTGAGAGAAAGTGGCCTAAGGTTCTGTATTTGAACCTGTAGCCATAGCCATTTGCTTAGAAGTAGGGCATTGCATTGAGTTCCGTGTCTCTACCAGTACTTGAGGGGAGGGAGTGTAGGTAGAAGAAAAACTGATTTCATTGAGTGTAGTTGTATATATGTTTGTCCTGATAGATTCTGTGTCCGAAGCCTGTCCATGTTCGGCCCCCAATGCCACCGCGTTATCCTGCTCCCTATGGTGAGAGGATGTCTCCAAACCAGCTCTGCAGTGTCACGGTATGTCACTGTAAGCCTAACAAAAATGTGCAGTATGTATTTTCTGATCACTATTTGTATGATCACTGCCACTATTTAGATTTGCTGATATCTCCAAAATTATACCTATTCTTTATAATCTCCTTACTTAAATTTCTGGATCTAATTGTCCCCAGGTCAGATGACAGTTGTTCCTTACATCAACTCTTTTCCTGTCTTTAAAAATCTAAACTAATCGTGATCATCTGATTCCCTACTGTTTCCCACATTACTGCTTTATTTTCATGTCACATGGTCATAGTGTTTTTATAATTTCTTTTTTTATATTCCAGAGCTTGACTCTATAATTTGAGAGTTTTATATCCAAGTTTATACTGCATTTCTGCTGAATTTCCTTATTATACTGATGTATCCCCTGTATTATAGTATATTCTTTTTTTTTTTTTTTTTTTTTTACCGTAGAACTCTTCCCTCCTGGGTCACCCTTTTCCTCCTAGTGTTCCTCCTGTTCTCAGCCCCCTTCAGAGAGCACAGCTTCTTGGAGGAGCACAGGTAAGCCTGTGATTAGCCCTGCCAATAAAGAACTTGCCTACTTTCCTAAAGTTTATTAGATGATAGCCCCTTTTTTCTGCTATTAATCACAATTATTTTTGCCTTTACTTTTTCAAACAAAGTTATTGATAGAAACAATATTCACTTTTCTGTAGAGAAGAGCAGGGGGACTTGCTGATTGTCTGAATCTAAAATCTTGTTCCTCTTTGTAGCTACAGCCTGGACGGATGTCTCCCAGCCAGTTTGCACGGGTCCCTGGATTTGTTGGTAGTCCACTTGCTGCCATGAATCCCAAGTTGCTACAAGGGCGAGTTGGGCAGATGCTTCCCCCAGCACCAGGGTTCCGTGCCTTCTTTAGTGCTCCGCCCTCTGCTACACCACCTCCACAGCAACACCCTCCTGGCCCAGGACCTCACCTGCAAAACCTAAGGTATACAAAAATCAATGCTGCTGCTTATCGATTGTCAGCCAAGTCTCTTGATTGTGGATGTGTAGTTTTGTAAGTCTCCTGATATTTGCTAACTAATAAATTTTAAGATGTTATCAGATCCTCAAGTTAGCAAACACGGAAATGTTTGACAATCTCTTGGCTTTCTTGTGAATCACATTTTCCTCACATTACCAGAGGGTATAGAACCGAGAGATAGATGCTAAAAAGTCAGATAATCTTCATACTAGCTAAGTTTGCTTTTATCATCTGATTTTATAACAACAGGGGTTCAAGTTCCTGTTTCAGTGAAGTTGTGTTTTATTACATACCATATTGTGGCAGTCAGGATTTTTCAAGAGAAACACGAGAACCAGTAGAGGAAAGAGAGCAAGAATGTTCATGTGAGCAGGTTTTGTTTTAAGAAATTGGCTCATGTGATTGCAGAGGCCGACAAGTTCGAAATCCATAGGGCAGACCAGCAGGCAAGAAACAGGTAAAAGCTCAAGTTGCAGTCTTGAGTTTGAAATAAGTACGGCAGGTCAGCAGTCAAGACACTCAAGCAGGACTTACGTGTTCTAGTCTTGAGGCAGAATTCCTTCTTCTGGGAAACTTTAGTTTTTGTTCTTAAGGCCTTCAGCTGACTAGATGAGGTCCACCACATTATTAGGGGTAATCTCTTTTGAAAGGTAAACTGATTATAAATGTTAAACACATCTATACAAAATACCCTCACAGCAACATCTAAACAGTGTTTGACCAAATAACTGGGTACTAAGGCCTAGCCAAGTTGACATGCAATATTAGCTATCACATATATATCTTTAATGACATTCCCACATAGTTGAAGCTGAGTACATTAAATCTACTTAGACTTCTGTTAAACAGTTAGAAGCAAAAAGAAAAAAATTTCTACTGCAAATTCACTCAGATTTCTTGATCATCCTTTTAGAATTTGGTCTTTGTGGAAGATATGTAAAAATAGGACTATCCTTTGCTTCTAAAAGGTCTCCTTAGAATAGACTTTTTTTTTTTTTTTTTTTTTTTTTGTGACAGAGTCTCACTATGTCTCCCAGGCTGGAGTACAGTAACCCATGCAATATCGGCTCACTACAAACC
>CAUYLG010020605.1:0-11606 GCA_963573385.1 Cacajao melanocephalus
CAAACCCCCACACATTTGCTCACAGAAGTCATCTTCTGTGTTGATGATGATTTTTGTGGTATGAGAGCAGATGAAAAACAGGGTCTGAGCATTTTTCCTAAATGGTGGTGGACATTCAAATCCCTAGTGAGGCTGGGCACGGTGTCTCAAGCCTGTCATCCCAGCACTTTTTGGGAGGCCAAGGCAGGTGGATCAGCAGAGGTCAGGAATGCATGATCAGCCTGGGCAACATGGCACAACACCATCTAAAAAACTACCTGACTGTATTTTTGGGAGGCTGAAGCAAGAGTATTGCTTGAACCTGGGAGGTGGAAGTTGAAATGAGGCAAAATTGTGCCACTACACTCCAGCCTGGACAGTTCATAAATAAGAGAGATAATTGACTCACAGTTCTACAGGCTGTGTAGAGCACAGCTCCAGCATCTGCTTGGCTTCTGGTGAGGCCCCAGGAAGCTTGCAATCATGGCAGGAACAGGAGTGAGTGCAAAGAGAAAAGAGGTGCCAAGCTTTTTATAAACAAAACTGCTCTCATGTGAACAGAACAAGAACTCACGCTTCACCACACAGAGGGTGCTAAGCCATCCATGAGAGATGTACCCCCTCTAAGAAACATGAGATTTGGAGGGGACACACATCCAAGCTGTGTCAGGCTATAAATGTTTTGACTCTTAGCTCTTTAAATAATTATTTGTCCTCCCTGGCAAGAGAGAGAGAGACGGGTTTTCTCTCCAGCTGGAAGGCAGATGCCAGACAGACAGGGGGCAGAGTGCCAGCCAACTGCGGCAGCTTACCACACTGTGGAGGAGGGGCCAGGGACATGAAGCTGAGGGCACACAGGTGGACGTAGGTGGCTGCTAGAGTGCAGGCAGGCTGGAGCTTCCGGGTGCCACAGGGGTCCTGCACACATAGGCTGAGGAATGGTGCAGGGTCCACCTGAAATCAGGGCCACCCAGTTACTGTCTCTAGCCTAGGCCTCTCCTCCATGCCATGCCCCAGGAGCCAGGCTCACATTCACCACCCGGAAGCAGCTCCCCAAGCTGAAGCCAGGGTCCTGGAAGAAGGCCGGGCAGGCACAGCTGTCCTGGGCAGGCCTGCTGAGTCTTGGTGGCCCTGTGGTCACCAACCACCTGGCAGGACAGACACAAGACTGAGGCCTCCGGCTGGACCATGTGGTTCTCCCACATACATCAGCCTCAGCAGGAGAATCCTCTGTCCCTGGGCCTGCAAAGACCTCTGCAGAGCCAGCAGGCCACCTGTCTCCTGGGACTCTGCAGTGAGCAGCCCTGAAAGAGCCTCAGCCACAGGGAGGAAGGGCAGGTGCACCTGCTCACCTGCCAGGCCCGGCTGAGCTCCTCCAGGCTGCGGGCCCCAGAGCCTTCCAGCAACATCAGCTCATTGTCTGCTTTATTGTCATTGGTGCCCAGAAGGCCAGCGGATATGCCTCTGGGGAGGAGGGAAGCTGAGGAGGTCCTGAGAGCCTGTGATCCTCCCCCAGAGGACGTGTATGAGATATGAGCCCGAGGCACACGGAGGATTGGTAGAATCCTGCCACCTCGACCCCGGACTCCTGGAGCCCAGGCCTCTGGCTCCAAATCCTCATCAGAAGAGGGAGAAGAAAGCACAGGGACTGAGGACAGCGTGTGCGCCTCCATCCCCTCCCCATGTCATCAGCTCAAGTGGCGGGAATCCAGGCCCACCTTTTGTGTTCCTTGGCAAAGGAACCACAGAAAGGCCAACTCCACCCTGGAGCCGCGTATCCCAAGGATGTGGGCAGACAGCCCTGGGCCTCGGTGTCGTCATCTCAACCACAGTGGCCGCCTACAGCCCGAGGACCTGTCACACTGGAAGCTGAGAATGGTGCATCCCAAAGAGGCTCTTGGTGGTGGGGCCAACACTGCTGGGGCCCAGACCCACCGTGGTGCCAGAGGCCCAGAGTCAGGCTGCAGAGGCCGGTGGGCACGTCACTGGAGATGGAGATGCCATTCTCACTGGCCAGCTCAATCCTGGGGACATCCTTCCTTTTCACGGCAAGCGGCAGGTGGAGGTCTGGACAGCTCTCCCCCAGCAGGGAGGAGTTGTACAGCCTGTAGGCCTGTGGACCAGAGGGCAGTTTGGCTGGAGGCCTGACCCACAGCCAGGGGACAAGCTTGAAAGGGCCATCCCCCCCCAGGTGACCTGCCACAGGCACAGGTCTCCAGAGGAAGCTCAAGCCTCTCCTCACCTGCAGGCTGGGGTAGATGAGGGTCAGGTGGTTTAGCTCCACAATCAGGGCCATGAGGCCCGAGCCTGTCCAACTCAGCATCACAGAGAATGTGTTGTGAGCAAAGTCTTGGGCCAGCAGGATGCTGCCGCACTGGGCACTGAGGTCCCCCACCCGGCAGTCAAAAGTCACCACATGCTGGGCCCTGGCCACCAGGGCATGGTCTGGGAAGTAGCAGCCCCAAAGGCAGGGTGAGTGGAGCCAGCTCCACCAGCCCCAGTGGGAGCCCAATGCTTGCTGGGCACCCCAATGCCTAGAGCCCTGACTTAGCCTGCCCTGAGGCCAGGGGCACCCCTCCCCTGGTGCAGCACCCAGAGGGCCAGCGATCCCCCACCTGCTTCAGGATTACATGAGCTGAAGCGCTATGGCCCAATTCAGCCCTAACAAGGAATGGAGTCCAGAGACCCGCTACAAAACTGCTGTGCTAAGTAACAAGGCCTGGCTCAGAGGCCACACAGTCATACTTCCGTTTACATCAGATGTCCAGAGCAGACACAGCAGGCAGACTAGTAGCTGCAGGGTTTCATTTTAGGATGATAAAAACGTTTTAAAATCGATTGTGGGGAGGCATACATAACTCTCAGTAGACTAGAAGCCACTGAATCGTGCACTTAAAATTCACAGATTGGCCAGGCATGGTGGTGCTAAGCCATCCCAGCACTTTGCAGGGCTGAGGCAGGAGGATCACTTCAACCCACAAGATCAAGGGTTCAGGGAACCAAGGTCACACCACTGCACTCCAACCATGACAACGGAGAGACCTAGTCTCAAAAACACAGATGTATACAAGTCATCGATTTAATCTGAAAAAAGCTATGTGGGGGGGGGGGGGGAAGACCAAGGGAGCTGTTGGCCATCCACTTACAGTCAAACATGACATGGGTGTCCTGCAGACCTGCCCTCTTCAGGGTAGGTAGGAGATGGCTGTGTAGGAGCAGGTCTGACCAGTCCAGCCACCGCGGCCCCTGAGCTGTGCCTTCGGGGGGGGGGGGGGGGGTGCTCGTGTCCATGGCAGGGAAGCCCCATCGATGAGGCACAACCAGGCACCTGATGGCCAGGGCCAGCATCCCGAAGGAGGCACTACCTGCCCCATGGTCAGCTGTGAGAACTAAGTGGCACAGAGAAGCCCATGGTCACAGAACTAGTAAGACGAGACTGTTTCCTACACTGTCAGCGTGCTGCTTAGACCCGACTACACCTATGCATCTAGGGAGCCCTAGGCCTCTGTGCGAGTCCCACACAGATGAACTCCTTGCCAAGCCTGGATACCATGGCGCCCCCATGCATTAACCATACATCCCCCTTACCCGTGAGAGTAAGCCACATAGTTACCTGCATTTCACAGTGGAGGAAGCTGAGTGCACAGAGGTTGGTGCGCACACTTGAGCTCCAGGCAAGCTCCCCAGGAACCCAGAGCCAGTCATGCTAGCACTGCCCTTGGCTGCACTGCTGGGTCAGGCCTTATATTCTGGAGAAAAGCAGGATGTGCAGCCTCGGCCCTAGTCCTGCAGGACCTTGGGAAGTCCAATAAGCTCTGGGCCTGGCACTGTGATGCCATGAGGCTCTGCAGGCTTCCTTGTGCCCCTACAGTACCTGCCCCTGCACCCATGGAGCTGGGAGCTCCCAAGGAGGAGGGTGGCACAGCCCGGGGCAGGACTCGCACTCCCAGGGACCCTGGAGCAGGTGGCATATGAATTGGTAGAACTCGGCCAGCACGTTGGCCCTCGACAGCTCGTGGAGTGGCCGCAGCAGCTTCTCCACTTGGTAGCTGGTCACCTGGGCTATGTCCAGGGGCTTGTCCCCCTGAGGCAGCAGTGGCACCGTCACCACCACTGAGTAGTTCCTAGAGGGCATGCACAGGACAAGTCGCTATGCCTGGCCGAGCCTTGCTTCCTTCGGCTGCAGAGGGGGAGCTTACAGGTCTGCAGGAAGAGCTCTGCCATGGAGAGCATGGGGGTGTGTCTCGGGGAGGAGCAGTCCTTGTTCTAGGAAATCCCATGAGGTAGAGGAAGACGGAGGCCAGCATGACAGAAGTGGGGGGTGAGGCCACGACAGAAACAAACTGCCCTATTTTGAGGACACAGATGTCTAATGTCACGCCTGATCTGCCCCCTGGGTTTTAGGCAGCACAGGGCCTGTGTGTGGGGATGCCAACGACAGGAACTGGAAGGTGTAGAAAATTGAGACACAATCTCATTGTTTCCCAAGCTCGAATATAGTACTATCTTGACACTGTGACCTCTGCCTCCTGGGTTTGATTCTCCTGTCTCAGCCTCTGGAGTAGCTGGAACTACATGCACTCACTGCCATGCCAGGCTAATTTTTAGTAGTCAGAGTTTCACCATGTTGGCCAGCTGGTCTCGAACTCCTGACCTCAAGTGATCTGCCCAAAGTGCTGGGATTATAGGCATCAGCCATTGTGCCTGACCAACGGGTCTAGGAAATTTCTACAGTTGAGGGGAGGACTGAAACTTTCTCAATATGTAGAGTAGGGTCAAGCCTGTGAGAGCTGAATGATCGGGGCGATCTCGGCTCACGTGGGGGTGGAGTGGAAAGAGGAACATCGGACACACTGTTGTTGATGGGCTGGTGAGGGGGAGGGGCAAGTAGCCTCACTTACCTTCTAGGGTAGACCAGAGGCCTTGCAGCTGGGGGCAAGAAGGAGCTTCAACACCTTACTGCCAGTTGAATCCATTTTTTGGCACCCCCACCAGATCCCACTCACCAGGTAGGTGAATAACCAGATGGGTGATGATTCTTCAACCAAGCCAAAGCCCCGCCCTGGGAGCTCTTCCCTCCTCCGGCCTACATTCTGACTGCAAGGTGGCAGGAACAGGAACTTATATTACATGGAGCCTTTTCCCCATGATGCAGGTCTAGTCCCTATTCTACAGCTGGGGAAACTCAGGCACGCAGAGCCAGAGTCCAGATGATCTGCAAGGCCACCAGCATGGAAGAAGGGGGGCGAGCCCCCTGCCTGAAGCCCGGTTCCTGGTGGGGCACATGACTGGGAGGGAAAAGGATATTGGTGCCCCAGGCCCCCGCTACAGACTGGGTACCCCACTTCCATCACCCCTGTGTTCTCAACACGAACCAAAAGGGCCTTTTGAAGTCAAAGGGTGATCACATCCTTCCTAGGTGAGAGAAGAAGCCAGAGTCCTCCCCTCACCCACCAGTCTTGGGACCTCCCAGTTGCATCAGCCCCACCACCTCACTACTCAAACAGGCCAGGCATGGTGGCTCATGCCCGTAATCCCAGCACCGAGTCTCTGGAGCCCAGGATTCTGAGACCAGCCTGGCTAATATAACGAAACCCCGTCTCTATACATAAAAACATTAGCTGGGTATGGTGGTGAATGCCTGTCATGCCAGCTACTTGGGAGGCTGAGGCAGCAGAATCGCTTGAATTTGAGAGGCAGAGGTTGCGGAGACTGAGATCACAGCACAGCACTCCAGCCTGGGTGACTGAGCACAAGACCATCTCAAAAACAAACAGGCACAGCCCTCTCCCAGGCCTCCGTGCAGTGGCGCCCCCACCTGGAGCTCGGTTCCCACACTGGCCCCATGGCTCTTGCTCAAAGGTGGCCATGGCCACACCATAGGGTCACCAGCCCCCCATCTCACCAATGTTCCTTCTCTAGCATTTGCCACCTCACGTATGGCTCAGTGGTGGTAAATGATGAGCAGTGGGCCACACCTCACCTGCAGCTGGCTTCTGCACGGCCTGCAAGAAGGGCTTTTGTGTGTTTAAAAGATTACAAAACAGGCTGGGAGTGGTGGCGCATGCCTGTAATCCCAACAGTTTGGAAGGCAAAGGGGGTTGTATCACTGAAGGTCAGGAGTTCGAGACCAGCGTGGAGTGGAAAAACCCTGTCTCTACTAAAAACACAAAAAATTAACTAGGTGTAGTAGTGCACACACCTGTAGTCCCAGCAATGCAGAGGGCTGAGGCAGGAGAATCACTTGAACACAGGAGGTAGAGGTTGGAATGAGCTGAGATCACATAACTGAAACAGAGAGAGACTCCAGCTCAAAAAAAAAAGATTGCAAAACAAAAGCAAGGAAATGTGACCGAGCAGAATGGCCTGCTTAAGAGGTGACTCTGCGGCTCTCTGGAGGGAGTGATGCACGCCCTGCTGTAGATGATTTCTTCGGCTTCATGTCTGTCTCTGAGATAAACTGAGCCTCCTGAAGACGGGTCAGCCTCGCCCATGGCGCTCCTGTGCCGCAGCTCCCAAACGCCTGCCTGCACTAGGACCATGCTCACAAGGTCTCTATAGAGTGGGAAAAAACCCCAGCTTCCTCTTCTGTGAAATGGGGAGTGAAGAAGCCTCTGTGCAGGGCAGTCAGTGAGCAGGGCAGTCAGTGAGTCAGAGCGTGTCGAAGCATTCAGTGTTGCACCTCGTGTGGCAGAAAGCCAGATGTGCCACTCCCAACCCTGCGTTACCAGGCTGTGAGGTCATACGGGTCCATCAGGGGTGTGCAAAGCCTCTTCAGTGCCCGTGAGAATGTGGCCTCAGCCCAGGACAGCATCTGGTAGGCACCTGGAGAGGGAGAGGACAGTCTCGGTCATCCTCAACTCTAGCCACGCCCCATCTTTGCTCTCGCTCACCAGCTCCAGGGTGCCTTTCACGGTCTCCCAGAGCTGTCCTGATGGGCTGGGACCCCTGTTGCCTGGCATCCCAGGCACCCAGGCCGGCAGCCGCCACATGGCCTCCTCTGCCCACGCCTGCCACACCTCCTCCAGGAGCCACAGCATCACCTCGAGGTAGGCGTCCTTCATTGTGGCCAAGGGCCTTTCAATGGGCAGCCACCACTCACCCACCATGAGGCCTCTAGGCAGCTCAGAGGCCCAGCCCAGGCTTCAAGGAGATAGGGCTTGTTCCTGGAATTAAGATGCTGGGGGGAGTGGCGGGAAAGGAATACAGCAGCAGGCACTGGAAATTACAGGCCAGTTGTCACAGCAGACCCCAGCCGCTGCTGCACGGCCTGCTCATAGGTTGTCTGGGACCTTGGGTGGGGGGGAGGATTCCTACCATTCCTAGAAGTGATACAAGGCTCTCTGTACCTGTTTGCACAAACATGGCTTATGCTGAGCCCCTGCTTTCCTCCTAGGAGTCCGACAGTGTGCTCTGAGCCAAGCGGCACCTGCCAATGTGACGGCTCCCACTAAACGCCCTCGGTGACAGAGTGCTAGGACAGCCAAGTGCATCCTGTGTCAAGGCACAGGGACTGGGAGAGGACACTGGGTGCTGGCCCTGGGTCACCCTGGCCTCTGCCCCAGACCCCTTCCCTGAGCCGACACTCCTGCCTCCTCTCACTGTAGTCAATCACGGTGGTAAACAGCACAGTGTGCTGAGTCCCAGAGCACTCCTTCAAATTCACTGCCCTGTGGGTGGCCATGGGACTCCGGCACAGCAGAGAGGATGGGAGGTGACATTCAACAGCCAGTCAGATGGACACCCACCCTGGTGTGGGGCAAGGTCTTAGCCCCAGATGGTGGAGAGGCCAGAAGTTCGTAGTCCTGCCAGGAGCGCAGTTGGGGCAGCCACTGTGAGCGTTTAATGACCCCACAGCCACAGAGAGCTCATTGTGGAACCAGAAAGAGACCCTGTGGCAGTGAGCGTCACAGAAACAAGGCTGTACACTCAAAAGAAAGCAGGCGGAAGACTGAAGAAACCAAGGCAGCAGGCATAAGGGATATTAGCATGGAGACCTTGTAAGAATGAGACAGCAGTCCACAAAAAAAAGGCTGGGATAGGTATGGATCCAAGATGGCTGATTAGGAGCAGCTGAGGATTGCAGCTCCCAGAGAAAGCACGAAAGGTGACTGGATGCCACGTTTCCAGATGGATTTTTGTTGCCCACAGAGCAGGAGATTCCCAGGCAGAGGAGCCCCACAGGTCACCAGCGTGGCTGTTTCAGCCAGCGCAGCAGTTCTCCTTACAAAATACACAGGTCTGGGTGCCATTTTAGCTGGCGATCAGAGCTCTGGGGAGAGAGAGAGAGACGTTCATTCATCTGATTAAAAAGCGGACTGAAACAGGGAGCCAGGTCCGGACATTCCCAGGCAAAAAAGCACCACGAATGTCAGCACAACTGTTTGAGCCGGCGCAGTGGGTCGCTGCACAGGAAATCACACAGGTCCTGGCACCTTTTCAACAGGCGACTGGACCACCTGGGAGACAGTCAACCGTCCAACTAAAAAAAAGTGTCTGAGGCAGAGAGCCAGGTAATCAGACTCAGCTGGTCCCACCCTCACAGAAAAGTAACAATCTGAAATGCTCTGCATTGAGTGTTTCACAGCAAGCACAGCTGAACCCAGGATGGTCCAGCTCTGTGGGGGAGGGGCATCCACCATTGCTGAGGCAGCCTGCCATTACAGAGAGGCTGCCACTGCCAAGGCAGTTCTAACTACACCAGTATAAAAGGACTGCAGGGAAGTTCACATGGCAGCTGGGCAGAACCCACAGCAGCTCAGCAAAGCCTCTACAAGGGAGGCAGTGACTAGGCTGCCTCCTCGCTGGGCAGGGCAGCCCTGAAAAAAGGCAGCAGCACAATAGAAACTCATAAATAAAGCCCTAACTCCCTGGGACAGCACCTAGCGAAAAAAAAGCGGGTGGGGGGGGTATGTGTTCTGCTGCAGCAGACTTAAACGTGCCTGCCCAGCAGCTCTGAATGAACAACGGAGCTCACAGCTCAGCACTTGAGCTCCTATAAAGGACAGACTGTCTCCTCAAGCAGCTCCCTGACCCCCGCATATCCAAAGAGTCACTTCATAAAGGAGAGCTCAGATTGACATCAGGCGGGTATCCTTCAGGGACAAAGACAGCAGAAGAAGAAACTGGCAGCAACCCTTACTGTTCTACAGCCACTGCAGGTGATCCCCAGGCAAGCAGGGCCTAGAGTGGACCTCAGCAGTCCTACAGCAGAGGGGCCTGACTGGTAGAAAACTAAGAAACAGAAATAACTTCATCATCAACAAACTGGATGTCCACTCACAGACCCAATCTGAAAGTCAACAACTACAAAGACGACAGGTGGATAAATCCACAAAGATGGGAAGAAACCAGCAGAAAAAGGATGAAAACACCCGAAACCAGAACGCCTCTCCTCCTACAAGGGATCACAACTCCTCACCAGCAAGGGAACAAGACTGGATGGAGAATGAATGTGATGAATTGACAGAATCACGCTTCAGAAGGTGGGTAATAAGAAACTTCTGTGAGCTAAAAGAACATGTTCTAACCCAATGCAAAGAAACTAAGAACCTTGAAAAAAGATTTGACGAAATGCTAACGAGAATAAACAACTTAGAGAGGAATATAAGTGAATTGATGGAGCTGAAAAACACGCGAACTTCGCGAAGCATACACAGGATTCAACAGCCAAATTGACCAAGCAGAAGAAAGGATATCTGAGGTCGAAGATCAACTCAATGAAATAAAACGAGAAGGCAGGATTACAGAAAAAAGGTAAAAAGAATGAAGAAAGTCTCCAAGAAATATGGGACTATGTGAAAAGACCTAATCTATGTTTGATAGGTGTACCTGAATGTGACAGAGAGAATGAATCCAAGCTGGAAAATACTTTTCAGGATATTATCCAGCAAAACTTCCCCAACCTAGCAAGGCAGGAGAATATTCAAGTCCAGGAAATACAGAGAATACCACAAAGATATTCCTCAAGAAGAGCAACCCCAAGGCACATAATCATCAGATTCACCAGGGTTAAAATGAAGGAGAAAATGCTAAGGGCAGCCAGAGAGAAAGGTCGGGTTACCCACAAAGGGAAGCCCATCAGACTCACAGCAGATCTCTCAGCAGAAACCCTACAAGCCAGAAGAGAGTAAGGGCCAATATTCAACATCCTTAAAGAAAAGAACTTTCAACCCAGAATTTCACCTGCCAAACTAAGCTTCATAAGTGAAAGAGAAATAAAATCCTTTATGAACAAGCAAGTACTCAGAGATTTCATCACCACTAGGTCTGCTTTACAAGAGGTCCTGAGAGAGGCCCTAAACCTAGAAAGGAACGACTACCAGCCACTCCAAAAGCAAACCAAATGGTAAAGAGCATTGACACAATGAAGAAACTGCATCGACTAATGGGCAAAACAGCCAGCTAACATTAAAATGGCAGGATCAAATTCACACATAACAATATTAACCCTAAATGAAAACGGGCTAAATGTCCCAATCAAAAGACACAGACTGGCAAATTGGATAAAAAGTCAAAACCCATCGGTGTGCTGTATCCAGGAAACACATCTCACATGCAAGGATACACAAAACAAAGGGATGGAGGAAGATTTACCAAGCAAATGGAGAGCAAAAAAAAGCAGGAGTTGCAATTCTCATCTCAGAGAAAACAGACTTTAAAACAACAAAGATCAAAAGAGACAAAGAAGGACATTACATAAAGATAAAAGGATCAATGCAACAAGAAGAGCCAATGATCCTAAATATATAAGGACCCAATACAGGAGCACCCAGATACACAAAGCAAGTTCTTAATGACATACAAAGAGTCTTAGACTCCCACACAATAATAGTGGGAGACTTTAACACCCCACTGTCAATATTAGACAAATCAATGAGATAGAAAATTAACAAGGATATCCAGGACTTCAACTCAGACCTGGACCAAACAAACCAAATAGACATTTACAGAACTCTCCACCCGAAATCCACAAAATGTACATTCTTCTCAGCACCACATCGCACCTACTCTAAAATTCACCACATAATTGGAAGTGAATCACTCCTCAGCAAATGCAAAAGAGTGGAAATCATAACAGTCTCTCAGACCACAGTGCAATCAAGTTAGAACTCAGAATTCAGAAACTAATTCAGAACCGCACAGCTGCATGGAAACTGAACAACTGGCTCTTGAATGTTGACTAGATAAACGATGAAGGCAGAAATAAAGATGTTTTTCGAAACCAACGAGAACGAAGACACAATGTGCCAGAATCTCTGGGACACATTTAAAGCAGTTTCTAGAGGAAAATATATACCAATAAATGCCCACATGAGAAGAAAGGAAAGATCTAAAATCGACACCCTATCATCAAAATTGAAAGAGCTAGAGGAGCAAGATCAAAAAAACTCAAAACCTAGCAGAAGACAAGAAATAAGTAAGATCAGAGCAGAACTGAAGGAGATAGAGACACAAAAAAACCCTTCAAAAAAATCAATAAATCTAGGAGCTGGTTTTTTGAAAAGATCAACAAAATAGACCACTAGCCCGATTAAAAAAGAAAAGAGAATAAGCAAATAGATGCAATAAAAAATGATAAAGAGGAAATCACAGATTCCACAGAAATGCAAATCATCATCAGATTA